>VDFB02289002.1:125705-188299 GCA_007258455.2 Sequoia sempervirens | reverse complement strand
AACCAGATCTCTAGTAAAAATCCAATGTATAAATTTCAAGAATTGTGTAGAGTAAAAATAAAATAATCCTTACATCTACAATAAGATCATCATAGAAGAATAACCAGTTTTAGCATATCACTTTTTTCTCCATTATCTTCATTCAACAATGTCTTATGATATGCTATAATATGTGTTCTAATCTTGTCAACAAGTGTTATTCCAATTCTCTTGGTAAGGAAGTTGTTGATAATATTGATTTCTATTCCAAAAACTCTCTTATTTGTAGACTTTTCCGCTTGTGGCATTCTCTTCCTGATTTGCACCTGTGGATCACTAACCATTGGTCTCCTTTGGTTGATGGTTCGATGGAGATTTATCCTTTTGCACGGGGTTTTTGTTGTTGTGGGTTTTAGTTCTCTTGAGGACAGGCAAGCTATTTTAGATCATGGTCTGTGGTTTTGGAATTCTCATCCCATTTCCTTTAGGACTTGGGTTCTTTCTTTTAACCCATTGAAGGAACCTTTAGATGTGATGCCTGTTTGGGTAAGATTTCCCTATCTTCCCTTATAGTTATGGTGTTCCTCTACCTATGAGGGCATTGGTAAAGCTATTGGTAGATTTTTGAAAGTGGATAAGGCTTCTAAGAATTCTACTTATACTTCCTTTGCTAGGATTCTGGTGGAGGTTGATCTATCAAAGGCTTTACCTTGTGAGGTTGTGCTGCAGATTAATGGTTGGTCTTGGTCTCAGCTTGTGGATTATGAGGGCCTTCCTTTTTGTTGTAGATGATTTTTTGTTGTTGGCCACTTGGATCTTGATTGCTCTAGAGGCTCCACCCTATTTCTTCCTCTACCTGGTGGAAGAATTCACTCCATAAACACTTAACAGTTCATTCTACTATTGATTCTACTTCTTCTTTTGATGATGATTCTAGGCCTTCTTCTCCTTCTGTAAGGTTTAATATGAGTGTTGTGATGGATGTTGCTACTCCAATGCAAGTTCATTCTGCTCCACCTAATTTGGTTGTGGTGGTTGTTGCTCCTCTTGTGGATACCGCTATGCAGTCTATGGATTTGGCGATCCCTAATGTTGTTTGTGTTGCCTCCCCTGAGGTCCTCAGAGGAGACAACACAAACAACATTAGGGATTTTTGAAAGTGGATAAGGCTTTTGCAAATTTTACTCATACTTCCTTTGTTAGGATTTTGGTGGAGGTTGATCTATCAAATGCTTTACCTTGTGAGGTTGTGTTGTGAATTAATGGTTGGTCTTGGTCTCAGCTTGTGGATTTTTGAAAGTGGATAAGGCTTCTGCAAATTTTACTCATACTTCCTTTGTTAGGATTTTGCTGGAGGTTGATCTATCAAATGCTTTACCTTGTGAGGTTGTGTTACGAATTAATGGTTGGTCTTGGTCTCATCTTGTGAATTATGAGGGCCTTCCTTTTTGTTGTAGACAATGTTTTGTTGTTGGCCACTTGGCTTTTGATTGCTCTAGAGGCTCCCACCCTATTTCTTCCTCTACTTGGTGGAAGAATTAACTCCATGAACACTTAATAGTTCATTGTACTATTAATTTTTCTTCTTCTTTTGATGATGATTCTAGGCCTTCTTCTCCTTCTACAAGGTTTAATATGAGTGTTGTGATGAATGTTTCTCCTCCAGTGCAGGTTCATTCTACTCCACCTAATTCAGTTGTGGTGGTTGTTGCTCCTCTTGTGGATACCGCTATGCAGTCTATGGATTTGGTGATCCTTAATGTTGTTTGTGTTGCCTCCCTTGGGGTCCATGTATTGGAAAATGTTGTAGTGAATCTTGCTGCTTCGAGCTTGGTTTCAAATGCTTCACCTAATGTATCAGCTTTTCCTCTAGTGTGCTACTTTGAAGGGGAGTCTTCTCCTTCTGATCAAAATTTCTTAATTTTAGTTTCTGATTCTCCTTGGACAATGGTTTATAGAAAGAAGAAACATCTTTCTAAGAAGATCATGGTTTCGTTTAACACACCCTCATAGGATTTTCTTGGTTCAAGTTTTGTTCCTTGAATAGTTTCACACTATTTGTTGTTTTGATTGGTGTTTTTTCTGGTAGATCCTTCTTTGCTATTGGTTGGTTTTGTTGTTCAACAGTGTTTTGCTAGTTGTTTTGTTGAGCTATTTGGCTCTATTTTTCATTTTGTAAGGGATCAAGGCCCTTCCCTACTTATCTAATAAAAATCAAGTTTTATTCCAATAGCTTTCTTTTGCACACACATTTATATAGTTTTATAAAAAAATTAAATTTTCTTATGTTTGAATAGAAAGTGCCGCAATTCATTATTTTACATCATCCAATAATTATTGATTATTTCTCTATAATTGAGAGAAAATAAAAAATAATGATTTTTAGTGTCGTATTTGGACCAAGTAGGAAATTCTATTACATTATTACTTAGATGTGGAATACTAAATACATCTTGATTCATGATATTATTCAAATAGGGAAAAGCTACTACTCAAATAGAAAACCACTTATATGGGGCATTCTTTAAAAAAAAACACTAATGCTTCTTTCTCTTATCAATAATCCTTATTATCAACCTTTCCCAACTACCACCAATCATAGAGAACTACAAGGATCTAATTTAAAATATTATCCATAATTGATACATTTCAAATGATATTCCAACAAGAAAGTAATAGTCATAGGGAAACACAACTTTGTGACATACTAAATAAAATGAAAATGTCACAACCAATGTATCATGACTGGGAAATACTATTCAATTGTAGAAATAATCTGCTAACTATAAAACAAGAAAAATTTAACCTTTACATATATTTATTTTTCATGAACAATCCAACCATAGTATAAAGTATAAATATTTTTAATCTGTTATGAAAAGATGTATAGGTGTGTAATATTTTTCCTACAATAATTTATGAGAGGATGTATTTACAAAATTATATTAATCATATAGTTCTAAGGAAATAAACAAAAAATAAATGTATCATATCATAATGATTTATACTAGGAATTATTTTTGGGAGAAAAATACCAATCTGAAGTAACTCAATTTATTATTAAAGAATCAATTATCACAATATTCTTGAATTTTCAAGAATTCTTCACAGGAGTATCACTAATATGATCTTTGGGCCAATTTTGACACATAAGGTGGAAATGGGTCATTTGGAGAGTTGGCTGAACTCTTCAAATATATGTGGCACCTCTCATTTGTCACTTGGGGAGCATTCTTACCACTTTTAGTTGAACACTCCTCTAGTGACTCCAACTTTTTTTCCTACAATGAGTTGAGGTTGGGCATGCTTGTCTCCCACGTACTACTGGTAGGCAGGTATGGAAGGGAATTGTTTTTGGGGAGTCAGAGATCATTGTCCCTTCATCCCATGGAAAGTGTGTAATGGGAGGTCTAATGGCCCGACAAGGAGAGCATTTACGAGATTTTATGATTCGAGATTATTATCATTTAATTTCTCTGGAAAACAAATTTGCTATCTAAAAGAAAATATGTATCTAGACAAAATAGTTAACCAGATTCATTAATTTGTTACTATTTTTCCCTTCTTACATGGTTGTAGTTGACTGTTCTCAATTGCAGTCCCTACTAAAGATTCTTGAATCTTTACCATTCAACACAATGTTTGGGGTATAACAAAGAATGCTTGGATTTTTTTGTAGGTTTTTCTTTCAATTTGCTCTTTATTGATTTATCAAAACTCAGATGATCCTCTTGCACCCGAGATTGCTCACATGTATGAGAGGGATGGGTCTAATTTGAGACAACTGCGAGGAGCTAGACCTAGAAGTATGCAATGGGTTAAGAATATATAATTTAAACATTGGGACTCTTTTAAGCTTAAAAAATATATCGTTCTTAGCTGGGATTCTGGAAATTTAACATTGAGAATTTTAACATTTATTTGGGATTAAATTTGTGGAGGAAGATATTATTGAACACCTTTGTTTAGTTGTTGGATAGGTTAGTCATATATATATATGGTGGTTTTACCATGCATTCTCTTACACAGGTTTTAAAATGTGAATTTATATTGAGTTTCTTGTGAGAGACATTAGGCATGTGAGGTTTCTTAATGAGAGGGGGACTTTGGTTATGCTGCTATAGCTCTAGGTGCCTTCATGTATGTGTTATATGACTGTATATGATGATATCTATGTACATGATCCCTTTTCTCTCTTAGATGATGATGATCCTTGGATTAGAACCTCCTATTGCTATAGAGGGGTTCTTTTTGGTCCTTTTTCCAAATGGAGAAATTCACTTTGATACCATGTACCTCCTAAATTCTCTTGTTCATAAGAGCATTGTCAATTAACATAGATTAACCCGAGTTCTATGATATGTTGAAGCCCTTTGTCGTACCATTGCACTGTCCACAATGGCACTGAGGCACATACTTGCCTACACCAACCCTATTTATGATGCATTAACAAGACTTAAATATGTGATTGATTGGATATCGAGAACCCCAAAGATTATAGAGAAAATAGTTAAGAAGTAGATTGATTATCACTCCTACAAAATCCTACTGCCTTCCTCAGGGAGTAGAGCTATTAAATTGAGTCACAACTCATAAGGAACTTCAAGAGGTATGCAAATATATTTGTGTGACTAATATTCATGGATGATAGCATGGGGTCCATGTCCTCTGGGGCATTAACAGTGCACAAAGCACCTATTGTTAAACAAGTTTCCTCCAGTTCTCTAGCACATAGGACTACTATTTACAGGTGATTGAAGCAAACAATGCATAGCGTCTTTCAACTGTGTGGACATAAATTTCATTTCTTGCATTTTTCTGCTAATCACTTGAGAGACTATTTTTGCATTCTTCTTTGCAAATGTAGAAGATATTGAATTCCAACAAATTAAGAACTAGATGGTAATATTTCCTAAATACAATGTTGTCAAGCATGTTACAAGAATGGGTCAAGCTTCTCCTCAACCTATTGCACATAACGGGTACCAAAAGAATAGATTAAAAACATTTAGGACATTACAAGGAATAGCTATGAATTCTTAGATGGTATAGGAAAGATCACACCAGATCTTTCCATGGAAGTTGCTCAGAAATTACAGATCAACCCTTCATCAACCTACCAGATCTAATATAGTGGCTACAATGGTGTGGTTGCAACATGGGAAGGAGACACTGGTAGCAACTATAAGCTCTCATTAAGGCCTAGCATGAGAAAGTTTGAATCTCAACATGACATACTTGAAATAATCACCTAGAAACGCTACCTACCTTTCTTTCTAAACAAGCAAATAATTACATTTCTATCAACTCTGTCAGTTCCTGATAGTGCTTTCAATGAACTACAAGACTTGATGGTGCATAAGATCAGTCAAATGATTGAAAATGTTGAAGTGTCATTTGACATACTAACAACATATTGCACAAGAGATCTACAAATCAATGCTACTTTAATGCTAAGTGCTAGTTTTAAACCTCAAACAAAACCATATCTCAAAGACATGCTTTCTTCCACAAGAGTTGTCTAGTTAGAAGAATTGCTAAAGAAGTGTAAGATTTTTGACCCTAATGGGTTGTCTGGATGAAACAAGGGAGCTAAAACATGGCTAGTATTTTATAAAGGTTTCAAATATTCCAATGGATGGTTTTCTCAAAACTAGTTCAAGCTTTAGAGAAAGGAGGACAAGCACAATAGCAATTAAAGGAAAGGTGATAGTAGCCAAGAATTCTTGCTTACATTTTGGTGATGTTTGACTTTTATAAGCATTTGATGCTCTTGGATTGCAACTTTTGGTAGATTTTTTAGTTTTCCCTCAAAAGGGCCTTAGACATCATCCTAATACAGCTTTGGGAAGTGACCTTGAAGGAGATATCTACTTTGTTTTCTAGGACTCTAGGCTCATACCATCAAGCAGTGAGAGTTGTGAACCAATGGATTATGATCTAGGTCAACTAAAAGAGTCAATCAAGCCTGTGAAAACCCTCCACTTTCTACCTTAATTTTTTGGCTTCACAAGTAGTGTTTTTTTCTTGTGTAATATAAGCTCTCAGGAAGTTCCTGTATTATGGTATTTATTATAGTCTATTACGTTTTCGTACTACTACTTTGCAGAACTCATTTAGGTGGTAACCTGAATTAGTTATAATTCTACGTAAGAAAATAAACTCTTGGATGGTAGTCTATCTATTTGTAAGGTGTCTTGTTAAATCCTTTGGTTTTAATTTGTGATAGTTGGCTCTGAATCTCACAAATGACAACATAGAAAGTATGCTTATTAATCCAATTGTTGTTTTAACCTTATTGATGCTTTTGTTTTTTGTGGCTGCAATATTGAAAATACAAATAAAACTATAGGATTATCTTTGAAAGTTATTGTATGTCTTATAAAGGAAATGATTCGAGTCTTAATAAATCATTTTGGGTATAGAATTCAATTGTTTCGACTTACCATTGAAAGATGGTTATTAGTCGATAGGCTATATATAGAGTGAACTTTCATCTTGAAACCTATCTCACACCATTAAACAACTGCTGGTTGTCATTAAACATCAAATGGTTTATAGCTTCTGGTTGTGTCAGATCAAATTGGATCTACCAAAATCATATTGGATTTACTGCAATCTAATCGGATCGCTGAAATATTTCCTATCTTTTTCTTATTCTAATGGCACTACCACTATGTCATTTGCTATAAATATGTATCACTGCAACTATCTCATCAGTCCTCTAGAGAATCAAGTCCAGTTTGCCATGGCCTATTATGTCTTCAATTACTCCAAAATGCGCATCTCAGAGGTAAATGATTCCTATGTTATCTTTTCCCCTTTTCTGATTGATTATAGTATAACAAAATTAAAATTGAGATTGTGGGTTTTTGACATCTTCATTTGGGATTTGTGTAGTTTGAGGAGTTCAGCAAAACGGTGTATCTGGATGTCAACATTCAAGTCTTTGATAACATTGATTACCTATTTTGACATCCCAGATGGGTAGTTACATGCTATCATGGATTGATTCTATGAGAAGACATGGAGTCACATGACCCAGTATTAGATCGGATACTACCTACAGTGTCCCCAACAAGGTGATGTGGCCTGCTGAGTTGGAGAAGGATTGCCCTGCTCTGTACTTCAATGCCAGAATGTTTGTGTTTGAACCTAGTAAATTAACCTTGGAAAGCATGATGGAAACTCTCATGCCAGATTACTTGCAGAGCAGATAATCTATATTTGCATTGCTTTTATCTTTGTAAATATCCTTTTATTTATTTATACTATTTGATGAAGTATACATATATTTAGCTCTAATTTTCATATGTTGTTAATAGATTGAAGCAACGATTCATTTTGGTTTGTCACATTTTTTCTCACTAGCATCGTGGAGAACATGAAATAATTGTGCAATTTTAATGAATGGTTTTTGGAAGTTACATGGCTAGATCATTAATTTTTGTGTGCTTTGTTTCATAACATTAATAGACATTATGAGATTATATAAATTTTAGTTAAATATTTTCAAGAAACCTTAGATTATAAGAGGCAATTACAGTTTTACATTTTACCCCAATACCTGATGAGAGATTTTACGGAACCTGGATTGCAACTCTTCCAATTCTCATCTACCTCTTCCATTTGTAGGAACCTAAAAATAAACAGCCTACTACATTATTTGTTACTTATAACTTTTAACTCAAACCTCGATGTAGAGAACCCCATGTCATTGAATCAACTCCATAGTACAAAAAAATAATAAATTTGTTCAATTCCCCTGCATTTGATAACTATAATATTACCTGCAATGTACTACCTCCACACACATAAAATTATACTTATATTTTTCTATCGGCGTAACTCTTGCACCCTTTTCCGGTGCATGTGCTAGTTGATAACATGCTGTAATATCAAAAAGTTAGATGATCCCCAAGAAACTGAGATTTTCATATAACATGTAAGTAAGTTTGCTAGATAGCACTAAAGAAGCAATAAATTGAATTAATCAATAATAATAACAAATAGCATAGAAAGTGAGGAATGCATATTGGCCTTATATGAATTAAACTAGTACAAATAAGTGACAAAGGCCTTCCACTTGACATCAATCAATTACATGTCCTCTCTCTGTCCACTTACCTCCTTTCTTCTTCAAAACGTAAAAGAAATTGTAAAGAATGTTTTTAACATTCTTAATATTTGCATTGACAGTGGGGATTTCTAAGCATAGTAGAAGTAGATGTTAAATGTGTCTGATCATATTTAATACATGAGGAATTGGAAAGCCTTCACTGACTGTTTGGATTGGTTTAATAGGTGTTTTAAAACTATAAAAGAATCGATATAAGAAAAAAAATTGCTATCCAATTTAGTCAGATTTCTCTAAAAAATTTAGGCTATGAACATAAATCTTCTCTTGATCATTAAATTCTATATTACATTAATATTAATTCTTCATCACTACTACCAAAACTAAATATATCTGTTAAGTTATCTCCCAAGTCTAACTCTAATTAAATTTATACTCACTATTTACTTTTATTTAATCAAACAAGATTTATGCAAAAAGAATTTGTTTGCTTACGATAATAAATAAAACAAAAAATAAAAATGAAAACTTTAGACGAGTTCAGAAACTGGCGAAACATAATAATTTATTTATATGAGATAAAATCCTGCTAGAGAATTCAGCGTTTAACATAAGACATGAGACATGAGAGAACGCATGATCCGCGAGGGAATTAAATGTTTCTCTCAGTCGGATTAAAATCATTGCTAAGAGCAGCAAAGTCCGATTCCTGCAGCACATCGTCCGATATCGCAGCACGTAAAGGTGTTAGCAGAGCTGCTGTATTGGCTACATTCACCGTCACTTTGGCACTGAATGTAACCGTCGCAGTTATTACCATCTGCTTCTGCTATCCCTGAAATGCCCATTGCCAATGCTAATATTAACACCATGCAATATATTTTGTTCGCCATTTTCTTATATGCTCTGAAGAAAACTGTTGTACGTAAGCAGTGAGAGGGCATCCAATTTATAAGGAATTGGAAGGCCTTCGCCGGCTGTTTGGACTGGTTTAATTTGTGTAAGGCGAATATGCATTCCTCGATTACTACGTCAGTCTGTATGTAATCGATCAGTCCAATTTATAGCTTCTCCGGCAGTTTGGAGTATTTGGCAACTTACTATCGTTATATGAAGGCTTCAGTTATTTTTTTATGGAGAGACTAATTATCAGATCGTCATTAGTGAGTGGATCTTTGCTGCTAATATTTGTCGCCATGGGAACCATCGACACATGTTGGAAGAGTTGAAGGAACATGGGACTGTAGAACAATGCATCCACATCATGCTTTTATATATAGCCTATAACAAGTAAATTGAGTTAATCGTCATCCAAATATGTTTGGATCTTAAATCCCTATCAAGGGCAATCACTTTTGTACATTGCATCTAATTAAAATTACCCCATCAAGTGGAAGTATATACTTACGTCAGTCTTAGAAGATATTCAACTTTAAATCAAAGTGTTGTCACAAGAGTCTCTTTTCTTTCTATGATAAAGAGATCTAAGGTAACTGAAATAATAGATTTCGTAAAGATCTCAATTCTCATTACTTTCAGATTTTTTTAAATTATGTTTTTTTCTTTTTAAATAATATAAATTAATAAAAAAATATATATAAGAATAGTTTAGTATTATTTAAAAAAATAAAATAAAATTGATCTGTATATTAAAAAAATAGAAAATATCATAAAATTTTTGTTTTATAGTTATTTCCCTAACAACTTTTGATTCTAAGAGATTATTCAAGTTTCATAGATTTCGTTAAAATATTTTTAAAAATCTACATGATCTAAATAAGGTTTAGATAAACTAAGATCAGTTATAATTAAAGATTTTTTATCTTTTTTTATTTTCCATTTTTTAAGTTCATCCATATCTATTGGCTTTGTTATTGTACCATGAACAGTTTCCTAAAAGATATTTTTCAATTAACAGCAATCATATCTATATTTGTCAATTGTAAAAATCATTTCAATCAAAATGTTCACAAAAATTTAACTTATTGATTTTAAATTCAATAGACTTTTGACTTCAACTGAAAATAAATCTTTAAAAGAAAAACCTTATATCTTCAATAAGTTTTGCAACTTTCTAATGAAATTGTTTTTCCTTCAATTTTTTAAATTCAGAAACAAGAAATTACTCTTACCTTATCACATCTTGCTGTAAGTTATGAGGCCTTTGCAATAGTCTGGCATTCTTGAAATAAAATTGTGAGTACTTGAAACTACTAAAAAAAAAATGTTTCTTCTCCTATTGCTGCAGATTTATGCTTTTTTCACAACCGCACTAAACCATATAAAATTTTAGTTATTTTTTCAACTTCCCGTGGTTAGCTGCAACAAAGAAATATCGCTGGGCACAAAAAGGAAATATGTTGTTATACTTGTTCAAATGTTTTCAAGCTGTCCAAATGCCTAACAAATTTGTCAAAAAAAAATTAAAATGCCTCAGCTATTGTTCAAAACGCCTCATCGATCTTTCAAACTGCCTCTCAAAATTTTAAACTCCTCTTCAAATTGCTACACATAATATTCAAATATGATTAAAGTTCTTTCATATGACTTCCACCTCTCGTAATTCTTGTACCCAAAAAGAACATGAAAGCCATCCAATTTCAACACTCAGATTTATCACACTTATGTGGCAGATTGGGTAAATACATATGATTTTCTCTTAGAATGACAATAATGGATAGAATAAAGTGGTTAAACAATGGAAAGAAAAATAGTAAATGGATATGGAATAGGATGATGGATTGAAAAAGGTTTTGCCCATGGTCCACTATTGCTTATCTATTAACACGTGAAAGAATAGTGGAAATATATAGTATCTGCATGTGGTCTTCACTACAATATCATTGTGAACACTATTACTATGAGAAAGAAAAAAATGAATAGAAGGTTATTAGGAGAGCTAATAAGAAGTCTTCTCTGATATCATATTAAAATGAGTGTCAAAATTTAGTGGTTCACATTGATAAAAGCTCTATTAAATTATATTTGATTTATAAATTCTTTATTTTGCATAGAAAATGAATTATAGAAATAGAAGATTCCAAAATTAACTCCCTTAATTTAATAAATTAACATATTATTGTCAATTTCTTTATTTATCTATTTATTTAAAATGTCAAACACTAAATTATAATATTATTGACTATTAACTGAACACATAATCTTGAGTATGATCATCTTATTCCATTGGCTATATGTAGTAGGGGTTAAAATACTAGACATCATATAGGAGAAGAAAAATGTGTTACAAAAAATTATAGATCTATTGTCATGCCCATAATTTCCTCCTACTTAAACATGACACCATCCAAAATTATGAAACTCAAACAAGATATATATTTAATTAAAACATACTAAGAGCATTTGATAACATCAATTTTGCAATGCCATCTTATATACACCACAATAATTCACACAAGGAAAACCCCTTTAGGGGAAAAAGTCTATAATCTAAAGAGATTAATTGCATTACTTAATAATCAATGGTTTAAATACAATTCCAAGTCTGCAATATTTTATAGGGGTGTTTTTTTTAGGGGTAAACATTTTTTATCCAAAGCTATGAATTAGTAGGGTCACAAATGGGGGACCTCATCCCTAATATTTATAACACTCAACAATAACAACTGAATGAGGTTTGAACCTTGATGAAAAGAATAACAACACAACTTAACCATCACACTATGCCACTATTAAAAATATTTTATGGGGGTATTTACAAACAAGAGTATTTATAGGATGACAATAACTACAAAATATTCATCAACATCCAATAAATAAGATAAGTAACATATAAAACCAATAAAGTTTAAATCAAAATTTGAGCTAAAACAACTCAAAATGGGTTAACCAAATCTCTAGTCAAAATTCAATATATAAATTCCAAGAAGTGTGTAGGGTAAAAATAACATAATCCTTAGATCTACAATAAAATCATCATAGAAGACTAACTAGTGTCAACAATTCACTTTTTTCTCCATTACCTTCATTCAACTTGATGTCTTATGATATGCTATAATATTTTTCCTAAGCTTGTCAACAAGTTGTTTTTATTAGATAAGTAGGGAAGGGCCCTGACCCTTAAAAAATGCAAAAAATAGAGCCAAACAACTCAAAAAATAGACTAGTCCAACACAACCAAACTGAGAGAAACAAGAACCAACACAGGGACAATCAGAAACAATAGACAATGAGAAATTGTTCAAGGAGTAGCGCTTGAACTAGGAAAAGCCTCAAAAGGTGAGTTAAATGAAATTGTAACTTTCTAAGAAGAGTGCTTCTTCTTTCTATGAACCGTTGTCTAAGGAGAATCATAAACAAAAATAGAGAAATTTTGAACAAAGGGAGAAGACTCCCCTCTAGAGTAGCATACAAGAGGAAGAGCAACATCCACAGGAATAGTTGATGCTTCAGGTGAAGCATTAGAAACCAAGCCTGAAGCTAATACTGCAAGAAGAGCAGTATCCAAAGGAGGAGCAGTATCCACATGAAAAACTAAAACTTTACGTGAAGCATTAAAAGCCAAGCATGAAACAGGAGCAGCCAAAGAATAATTATTAACAGCATTAGGAGCAACCATAACCAGTGATTGCCTTGATGTATCCATAGGAACAACAACATCCATCATAACTAAATCATTATTTTTCTTCCCAGAAGGAGAAGGAGGCCTTGATTCTTCATTAGAAAAAGCAGAATTGGCAGCAGGGTGCACAGTTAAGTGTTCACAGAGGGAGTTCTTCCACTAAGTTGTAGAGGAAGTAGGGCGGGAGCCTCGAGAACAGTCACGAGCCAAGTGACACAGAAAAACAGTGTCTGCAATGAAAAGGGAGACCCTCATAGTCCATGGTCTAAGACCATGACCAACCATTAACTTGCAAAACTACCTCACCAAGAAGAGCCTTTGAAAGATCAACCTCCACCAAGATCCTAGCAAAGGAGGTGTCGGTAAAATTCTTGGAAGCCATATCCACTTTCAAGAATCTACCAAGACCTTTACCAATGCCCTCATAGGTCGAGGAACACCAGAACTATAAGGGAAGATAAGGAAATCTTACCCAAATACGCACTATGTCTAAGGGTTCATTCAAAGGGTTAAAAGAATGAACCCACGGTCTAATGGAAAGGGGATGAGAATCCCACACCCACAAACCATTGTCTAAAATAGCCTGTCTATCCTCTGGAGAGTTGAAACTCACAACAAAAAAACCCTAGTATAAGGGTAAATCTCCATCAGACCATCAACCAAAGGAGCCTAATGATTGGTGATCCAAAGGTGTAAGTCAGGGAGGGAAGGCCACAAGCAGAAAAATCTACAAATAAGTGCATTCCTTGAGTAAAAAGCAATATTATCAA
Source organism: Sequoia sempervirens (assembly GCA_007258455.2). Taxonomy (NCBI): domain Eukaryota; kingdom Viridiplantae; phylum Streptophyta; class Pinopsida; order Cupressales; family Cupressaceae; genus Sequoia; species Sequoia sempervirens. The sequence continues at coordinate 174,891 of VDFB02289002.1, read as the reverse complement.
CAATTTCCTTACCTAGAGATACAACAAGAGCAACATTATCACACAATAAGGGATGCCCAAAGCCCTCCCTTGTCCTCTTTAACTTTACAACCTCAGCAAAAGAAGGTAGGTGATTAGAATGGGCACACAGGCTCCTGGGAGAGGGAGCCCCAACCACACCCACAACCATGGAGGAACCTGCAGCCACAACAAAAGAACCTACAACCATTGAAGAATCAGTTGTATGCTCTGGAAAGCCAACCCCCATGCCACACTACAAAGAGGGGAATGCATCATCTGGAAGAACGTTCGCAGGAACAACCACCCCAAAATCAGCCACACGAATCAAGGGTATAGGAGAAGTTGAAGCCTCTCATGTAGCAGCTTCTGGCAGAACAGAATGGACAGGACTCATGCCACACAGAGACGCTGAAACCCCAAACACCTCACCTATAACTACAAGGAGAGAAGGATCAGAAAGATCCACCACCAAATTGCATTCTAGCAAGGCAGCCAGGCAGGATAAGGGTAATGTAGCCTAGTGGCATGAATTCAGGACGGGCAAATTCAAATTCGCCAGGCGGGAGACTCCGGAAGAATCCATTACATCTTAAGGCATTGTTAAGGGCTTGTCGACAAGTGTTACTCACTCTAGTAGCTTTCATATTCATACAAATTCAAATAATTTTATAAAAAATAAATTTTTCTTATGTTTGATTAGAATGTGCTACAACTCATTATTTAATATCATTCAATAATTGTTGATTATTTCTATATATTAAGAAAAATAAATAAAAATTAATGATTTTTAGAGTATTTAAGCCAAGAAGTACAAAATTCTATTGCATTATTACCTAGATGTGAAATACTAAATACATTTTGATTCATGATATTGTTCTCATAAGAAAAACCTACTACTCTGATAGAAAACCACTTATGTAGGGAATTCTTCAAAAAAACTCCAACGCTTTTGTGTTTATCCATAGTCATTATTATTAGCCTTTCCATGGATAAATCTATAGTCATATTTCACTAAACTAAAAGGATCTAATTAAAATATTAACCGTAATTGATACATTTCAAATGATATTCCAACAGGAAAGAAATAGTCATAGGGCAACACAATTTTGTGAGATTAAATAAAATGCAAATGTCATAGTAAATATATCATGATTGGGAAACACTAGTAAATTACATAAATAATTTACTAATTATAAAAATAGGAAAAAAATAACCTCTACATATATTTATTTTTGACAAATAATTCAACCACGATATATAATATAAATATTTTGAATGTATTATGAAAGGATGTAGAGGTGTGCAATATTTTTTCTACAATAATCTATGAGAGGATGCATTTGCAAACTTATATTAATTATATAGTTCTAAGGAAATAAACAGAAATTACAATTACCATATCATAATAATTTATATTAGAAATCATTTTTGGGAGAAAAATCTCACTCTTAAGTCAATCAATCTATTATTAAAGAATCAATTATCACAATATTCTTATAGATTTTAGAATTCTTCATAGGAGTATCATGAACAAGATCTTTGAACCAATTTTGACAACATAAAAATGTTAAAGTTGTTGGTGGGTAGAGGAGACAATATAAAACTCCAATTGTGCTATTGCACATAAATTCTATTGTCTGATTCAAACCAATTACAACTACCTCTTTTATATAGGTCTTAAGATCATTCTAGATGATAGGATGACATTAATTAGCCGATAGGCTATTTTGTTTGAAGTTTCCACCGAGATTTTTGTCAGCCCAACCGCAAATTGGATTTTCCGGTGATGGGGGTCTGCCGGTCAGTGGGGAGGCTACTATTTTTTTTGTGTGGCACCATGGGTGTTGCTAATTACATGGGTTGGTGGCGGTCGAGAATGGTGTGATGGATACAGGGAATGTGAATGGCAAGTGTTTGTTGGTGCAAGGCCCAATGTTCCCTATCGTTGCACAACAACGACAGATGAATTAAATGCAATATTGAATGTTGGCATGTGGGAGAGTATACTTTGATGAAGTTGTATTGTTGGAAGAGCCATTGTGGTGTTGGTTTGATAGTAGGCTATTGTTAAATTCATCACATTTGGCTCCATTTTTTAGCAGGTTTGAGGGTTTTAAAACTGTTGAGTTGTGGAATTAGTAAGTCGGTTTGCATGGGTTTTTTTGCAAAAAATGAATTTATTGTGTTTTTCTTTCCTTCTTTGCTTATTGTTCATTTTGATAGTAGGTTTGAGGGTTTGAACATTGATGTGTTGTGTAATGTGCGATGAAGTATATTGATTAACTTGCATTGTTGAAAGAGCCATTGTTGTGTTGGGTTGACAACAAACTATTGTAAGATTTGTTGCCTATGGTTCCCTGGTTTGTTTCATAGGGGACAACTGTAAAAATCATCTGGTTTGGCTACCTTTTGTGCCGGATTGGAGGGTTTTAAAGATGTCATTCTCTGCAATTTGTAAGTCATTTTACATGGATGTTTTGTATAGATTGTTTTTGTTGTCTAGATTCTGCAAGCCATTCTGCATGTTAGTCTGGTCTTATCATTTTCTGTGGGTGGAGAAATTTCAGTGGAATCTTTTTTTGTTTCATCAAGAAATATGGTTAGGGTTTGTAATTTTTTTGTTTCTCATTTATTGTTTATAGTTATTTATGTGGATTTTTGGGCTTATACCTGTTACCGTAGGAGCAATAGTAGTTAAATCTAGGTTCTTCTATTAAAATGGTTAGGGTTGGTAATTTTATTGCCCAATTCCATATTAAGATAGGAGTGATTGTATATATATGGATATATAGAGGGTTTATTATTTGTTTGAAGTTTCTGATGGGATTTTCATCAACCGAGCCTTGAATAGTATTTGTTGTGTAATGGGTGTGTTATAATTTATTTGTTTCTCTATAATATTGAATTCCAACAAATGTATCTCAGATTTTGTGTGTAATGTGTGAGGAAGTATATTGATTAAGTTGCATTATTGAAAGATCCATTGTGTTGTTGGTTTCATAGTGGACTATTATAAAAATGAAATCATCTACCTCTGCTCCATTTTATGGTAGATTGGAGGGTTTTAAGACTATGGCGCTACACAATTTGTAGGTTGTTTTACTTTGGTGTTTTGTATAAATGGTTTATTTATTGTTTATGTTAAAATTATTTTTCTCTGGAATCTGTTGTGAAGTATTTTATGCATCCACACTAGGTCTTGGACCCTTGCAAATCAAACAACATGCTTCTAACAACGTCTTGTAAAGGTGTTGTAAAGTCTTATAAATATTTTCACGCTTTTCTGGACTTAATTAACCTATTTCTCCCTATTTCAACATTATAAAATCTGTTTAATAATATTGTTACATCAATCTAGAAGGTTCTTAATGTAAATTTAACTCTAAAATAGTGTTGTAGTGTGATTTACACATCCACATTGGTTTTTGGTGCCCTTCTAGGCTATGTGGACCTAATTTTAGTGTTGTAAAGTGTATTTAATCACACTTTCACATTGATTTATATGTCCCAAGCCCTATTTGACATTTACATCATCAATAATAGACCTATATTAACCCATATTGTGCATCTTGAGGTTCAAATTGATCAAATACCCAACACGATTGCAATTTAAACCTTATTTCCTAATTCCTTGGCTTCCTAGGTGTCGGAATGGCCCTTGTGGGACCCATTCACCATGCATGGAAAATCAGTCCCATCCAAGTCATACCCATTTTCCATGTGTGGCAAATGAGTCCTATCTAGCCCCCATTTTGACCCTTGAGCAAGAAAACGTGAAATTTAAAGTTTATTTTTACTCCATGTTGGCCTGTGATGAAGTATTATCAGGTACTAAGGAAAAATTGTCTATAAATAAGTATTTTCATCCTCATTTTACACTTATCTAATTATTACATCTCTCATCATCAATGACGAGCTTAAAATATGTTCATAAGTTTGGATATTATGATGAACTTTTAATATCTTTACTTTTGTTATTCGTGGCTGTTTAAACTCTGTTGAAACCTTTTATGAGGATATCCTGTAGCAAAATACTTTCATATTCCTGTAGCTTATTGTGTTGACTTGATTACATTTATTGCCCCGTTGACTCCCTAAATGACTGGTATATCGCATACAGTTTTTGAATGATGAAATAGATTTAAATGTGTGATTAATGAACGGATATTGTGTATATACCATACGCCTTTTCTTTCACACCTGTTACCTTTTGTTTCGCAGGTTGTTGAAGAATGATCGAGTCAAGCGCAGTCAATCTCGGCCTTGCAGTAAAGTCCATTTCCTGCATGACTTTGAGGAAGCTCAGACGAAGACTCTTTGACCGAAACTATTGGGAAATATTTTTAATGACAGTCAATCTGGAAAGAGTGGAGCGCTAGATTCTCTCTAGATCGGGTTGAATGCATAAATTCATTTATGAAGTTTGTTCCTTGATTCTGGGATACACTTTACTTCCACATCTTTTTTTGATAGGGTTAGTTAGTTAGTTGCTCTTCTGATTTTAAAAATAAAGTACTCCTCCTACGCGAGTGAGAAGGAGATGATAGTTAGAGTAAGATAGAAGCATAGTGATAGAAAATATCATGTAAGAATTAGTATGATAATGAAAAGCAGAATTTGTTTGACAAGAGACAGAATTTGTTGTTAGTTTCCATATCAACAAAGTAATGTATACCATTCTATTTTTATGAATAAAGTTTGATGAAGTTCTGAGTTCAGCACCTGTGTAATTAGTAGCTGCTTGCTAAGGGGGACCACTTAGTAAGTATCTGTAGCTAGTTGATTAGTTGTTCTTTTCTGTTGATCTTTAGTTAGCTTTCATCTTTGAAGTTTTCATACAAACTCAGTCTTGTATTGCTCCTGCAACATAGAGAATCCATCCCTATGCCTATTCCTATAGCATAAGGCCAGTTCATAGTTTGTGTTTCAGTCGTAGCTGTTATGGTTTCTGTTTTAATCAAATCATAGTTGAGTTAAAAGAACTTTGCATTACCTTTCTATAACATAGATAGAATTCCTTTTCAGTATTTATTTCCTCTAAGTCTTGAGTGAAACTAGTTCTTAGTGCATATATTTTGCTGTGCCATTTAAAGTATACGTCCCCTGGTTTGACAAGTAAATGAACATCCATAGAGAGGTATTAGTCACTTGTTGGAATGTCCAATTCCCAGGAAAAGTTTTTCTGTGATTTTCATATCCTTTTGTGGGCACGACCATTTTTGGCGTCGTTGCCGGGGATGGTGTCCAGCTAGGAATTTGTCAGAAGTCATTTTCAAGCCACTATTCATCGTATTGCATGCATAGAAGAAGAAGAGACACACTGGGAAGGTTCCTCCCTGAAAACCTGTTTATTGAACTACCATTTGACCCAGCTGACAACGAACCTGAGGAAAATCCATTCGCTCTATTATTCCAGCAACCAAACATGGCAAATAATCCACCAAATAATCCACCTCCTGCATTTGAGTTTCCCATTGTTCCTCAGAGAGATATTGACAATCTTAAAAACATTCCCTCTTCCTTGCTTCCAAAGTTTTATGGCCTGGTTACGGAGGACCTAGAAACTTTTCTATTTGAATTTGATGTCCTCTGTCGTAGTTATGACTACAACACAGACGCTCATAAATTGAAGTTATTTCCTTCCACCTTGAAGGAAGGAGCTCTCAGATGGTTCATGAGTCTAGGAAGAGGTGTTGTAGATAGTTGGGTGGCCATGCAGACGAAATTCCTTGAAAAGTATAAGGAATATTGTAAGAGTGCCAGCAAAGGTGATGACATATTCTGAATTCAGCAGAAGGAGGATGAAAGTTTGGAAGATTATATTTCTAGATTTTTGTTTTCACTAAAGAGGAACTCAAACCATACTCTCAATGAGGACTCTCAGAAATTACTCTTTCTAAGGGGAATCAATGATGCCTGTATAGACGCCCTGGACCTGATGGGAGGAGGTGATATAGCCCAACTGTCTTGGGATGATATAAAGAAAATATGTCTTAACTACTCTCGAGCAATAGTTAAGAAAGGTCAAGGTCATCATGCTACAGTGGGGAAGTCTTCTTCTGGTGGAGTTTCTCGGATGGAGATAACAAATTTGCTGTCTAATTTCAAGCAGGACATCATTAATAATATGGCTACACAACTGGACACCATGCAAGCTCAGAAGAAACATAAGGAAGCTGAAGCAGTTCTGGCCGAGTTCTGTCCATATTGTAGAAAGAAGAAGCATGACTACAGATGCAAGATGGTGGCTAATTTGGAAGCTAGGAAACTACCTACTGACTTTAAGCCAGTAGAAGGTGATGATGATCCAGTGTTCTTTGTTGCACAAAGGAGACCATGGGCCCAAAGACAAGGTATGCCTCAAGATCCTTTAACTTTTGGTAATCCTTATTCTGGCTATAATAACCAATGGCAACATGCATATGGACCACCAACACCCTGGAATCCACCTCAACCAAGTTGGCCTAATTATTAGAACCCGCAATGGCAATCTCCTCAAGGAGGTTGGCAGCAACCACAAGGGTAATGGACCCCACCTTCAGGAAATTAGCAGCAAAATCCCCAATTGAGAGGCCCACAGCAATGGCAAAACTAGTCCCCTGGATTCTTGCAGCTTCCACAGCCACAACCATAGGCCCTCATGCCACCTCCTGCAGCAACTGCCACAAATCCTGGCCCTCCAAAGTAAACGCCTATGCCTGCCCAGCTGTTGCCAAATCCCAATAATTGGCAACAGCAGTAGCCTACGTATCTTGCCGAAGCCAACCAATATCAAGCTTATGCCTTAGACATTAATGACATCCATTTGAGGTTTGGAACCACTTTACCTGCTCCAAAACCCCCTCTAATTACTAAAATACCAGATTCTCCCCTTGAAGAATCTACTGCACCTGCTGATCCTACTAAGCATATGCCTATACCTGATATGGTTTTCAAAGAGCCTACTTTGCAAAATCAAGACAACCCACATTTTCCTCAAAGGTTGCAAACTACTGCATTTAAATCCATGGAAGAACCCACATTTGACATTCTGGATCAGCTCAAAAATGTACAAATTCAAATTCCCTTATTTCAGACTATTAAAGATGTTCCTATTTTTAGAAAAGCCATTAAAGAGGCCTATTTGAAGAAGCCTGGACGGAAGAAAAATGATCCTCAAACAATTCATGTCTTAGGGAAATTGGCTGATATAATGTTGGGAAATGTAGTCATTCCAAAGTATATTGACCCTGAAAGTCCTGTAGTGCAGATACATATAAATGGCCAAGTTGTAAAAAATGTTTTGATTGATTTAGGTGCTTCCATTAATGTTATGACAAAGCATACTATGGACTCCTTGAATATTTCAAACATTAGGTCACACCCACAGTTCTGCAGCTTGCAGATAGCTCCATAGTTAAACCTGATGGGATGGTGGAAGATGTAATTGTCATTCTTGAATCTTGGGAATACCCTGCTGATTTCACAATATTATCAATTAAGGAAACTTTAGGAGGGTATCCAGTTATCCTTGGTAGACCATAGTTAGCAACTGTTGATGCTTTTATAGGATGTCGTTTTGGAGATATGACCATTTCTGATGGACAGTCCACAAAAAAATTGGCCCTGTATCCGCTTGCTAAACCTCAACTAGATTTGTCCCAACCTGTTTGGCCAGATGGGCATGTGCAGGATCATGGTATGCCAAACAGGCCCTTAAGTGGCAAAAAATTCGGAAAAATCAGTGTTAGGCAACTTGACATAAATATTTGAATAAGTTATCTATATTATTTCAAAAATATGTAAAAATAGAATTTGTAGAAAATTGAATGTAGTTTCTAAAATACTAGGTTTATTTAAAAATAAATAAAATCTATTTAGAGAAAATTTGAAATTTCAATGCAGTAGTACTTAAATTTTAGGGAAAAAATAAGAAGTAGGTGTCTGTCTGACCACCCTAACCATAATAAAATGATAATATTTTTTTGTAATATTTTATATATAAATAGAGGACTCATGTCCGGATGTGATGCATATTTTTTTTATGTTTTCCGAAGTAAATAATTTAATTATAATTTTTTAATTACAAATTTTTAGAAAATATAAAACTAAATACATCCGACCACCTTAACTTGGTCAAAAATTCATGAATTTTTTTTTTAATCCTATAGAGTATGTAAAGCATAGAATGTGACACATGTTTTGGATTAAAAATATAATGATACCGTTGATTATAGATGTTTTCAATGACCTATCGATCGGAGGACTTTAGTACGTAATTCTAATAGAAAATGAATAATAATTATTTATTAATTCAAATTAAATCATAATTTATATTTTTGAAAATCGAATCTCCTCTAAAATCCTTTTTGTTTCATTAATTTTGGGTGAAAAAAAGTCATCAGCCACATACCCTACAAATATTGCCACTTTTTGGCATACCATGATCCTGCACATACCCAGATGTGGGGGAAGAAACTAAAGAAGCCAATTCCTTGGCTCAATTAATGATGCTTCAAAATGATCCATTCTCACAACTTTAGAGTGAGGATGCCTTGCTTTTCCAAATTCTGTAGTTTAATTCTGATACAGGTAGTTCATCTGATCCAAGTGGTAGCCATCTACAATGTTTGCTGCAGCAACCAAATTCTGAGAATTCACTGCCTAAACTTCCTGCAATTTTTCATAACCTGCTTCCACAAGAGTTACAAACATCACCCTTAGATTCTATGAGTAATCTCACGAAGCAGATAGAATTATCTCCAGGTCATTGTTTGAATGCCAATAGCAAGTTGTCACAATCTCAAGAGGCTGACTTATTAAAAATGCTACAAAAATAGCATAAAGCTTTTGCATGGGAATATGGGGAAATGTAAGGGATAGATCCTCGAGTTTGTACTCACAAGATATATATCAAAGAAGATTGTTTACCAGTCAGACAACCTCAAAGAAGAGTAAATCCAGCACTTAGAGAAATAGTTAAAAGTGAACTTCAAAAGTTGCTTGATGCTGGTTTTATTTACCCAATCTCCGACAGTCAATGGGTTTCTCCACTAGTCATTGTCCCCAAGAAAGGAGGAAAATGGAGAGTGTGTGTAGATTACAGAGAATTGAATAATGCCACTAAAAAATATCACTTTCCACTACCTTTTGTAGACCAAGTACTAGACTCACTGTCTGGCAAAAGATATTTTTCCTTTTTGGATGGTTACAGTGGGTACAATCAGATAAAAATTGCCCCTGAAGATCAAGATAAGACCACTTTTGTCCATGGGGAACATTTGCTTATTCGGTCTTGCCTTTTGGTCTATGCAATGCGCCAGCAACATTTCAGAGAGCAGTAATTAGTATCTTTGCTGATATATCTCATGAATGTATGGAGATTTATATGGATGATTTCACTACATGTGGAGTCACATTTGAAGAAGCACTGGTGAATTTAGAAAAGGTATTGAAAAGGTGTAGAGAGAAAAATTTGTCTCTAAACAGTGAAAAGTGTTTTCTAATGATGGAAGAAGGTATTGTTCTAGGTCATCATATTTCAAAAAATGGAATTTAGGTTGACCCTGCTAAAATTGAAGTAATTCAGAATTTACAAACTCCTACAAAACAAAAAGATGTCGAAGTTCCTTGGCCATGCAGGGTATTATAGAAGGTTTATAAAAGATTTTAGTAAAGTTTCCAGTCCACTTTATGCCTTGTTAACAAAGGATTCTCAATTTGAGTGGACAAAGGCCTATGAAAAATCTTTCCTGCAACTAAAGGAATTGCTTACTAAAGCCCTTGCTCTTCAAGGTCCCAAATGGAATTTACCTTTCCACATACATGCTGATGCCTCTGATTTTGGTCTAGGAGCATTTTTAAGTCAAAAAGAAAATTCAATTGAGCATGCTATCTACTTTATCAGCAAGAACCTTCAAGGTCCTGAGCTTAACTATACTGTTACAGAAAAGGAATTGCTTGCAGTAGTGTATGCTTTGAATAAATTTAGGCATTATATCACACGTTATCAGATATTTGTCCATACTGACCATGTAGAAATTAAGTATCTGATGAACAAACCTACCATCTCTGGTAGGTTGGCACGATGGCTCTTGTTGTTACAAGAATTTGACATTACAATAATTGACAAACCAGGAAGAGATAATGTTGTAGCTGACTTTTTATCAGACTTCAATTAGCTGCACCTATTGAACATGAGGTCATTGATGATAGGTTTCCAGATGAACACTTGTTCTCCATTGTTGCACATACACCATGGTACGCAGACATTGCCAATTATCTAGCAGCAAACAAAATACCATCTCATTTTTCCCCAAAAGAAAAGAAGTTATTAATAGAGAAAAATTTTAATTTTTCATGGATTGCAAATTGTCTATTTTATACTAGACCTGATCAAGTGATGCGAAGATGTGTAAGAGAAGATGAGACTTATGATATCTTACATGCTTGCCATGATGAACCATGTGGAGGACATTTTGCAGCAAAGAGAACATCAATAAAGGTTCTTACAACAGGGTACTACTGGCCAACATTACACAAAGATGTTGTGGCCTATACAAGGAAATATGATAGATGCCAACGTATAGGAAGACCAACTAAGTCAGATGAAATGCCACTATATCCGCAAGTCATAGTCGCCCCTTTTGATAAATGGGGGATGTATTTTGTGGGACCAATTGATCCACCATCAAATGGCAAGTCATACATTCTAGTTTGCATGGACTATGTAACAAAATGGGTCGAGGTAAAAGCTATGACTCATGCTCGGGATAACAAAGTTGCTGAATTTATGTATGAACAAATTTTCACTAGATTTGGAGTTCTCAGAGAGCTTGTAACTGATCAAGGACCTCAATTTACATCGAATCTGATCATTGCACTAATGAATGACTATAAGATAAAACATAGGAAGTCCAGCCCCTATTATCCTCAAGCCAATGGTCAGGTGGAGGTAACAAATAGAGAAATTGAAGCGATCCTCACAAAGACAGTGCAAATCCATAAAAAAGATTGGAGCAATAGACTTCTTGAAGCAATTCGGGCTTATAGAACTACTTGGAAAACAACAACTGGGTTTACACCTTTTGAGCTGCTTTATGGGGAAACAACCATGTTTCCCATAAAATTTGAACACAAAACTTTGAGGACAGCTCTTGAGCTCAATATGGAAATATCTGAAGCACAAAAGGACCGTCTCCTACAGCTAAATGCTTTGGACGAGATGAGAAAAGCCGCCCTGCAGCATACAAAAGCAATCCAACAGCAAAGGAAGAAATGGCATGATCAACACATCAAAACCAAGAAATTTTCTGCTGGTGATTGGGCTCTGTTATATGATTCCAGATATCAAGAAAACTAGGGTAAGCTCACAACACGCTGGCTTGGCCCCTATGAAGTTGAAAATGTGTTCGACAACAGAGCTGTACAACTGGTGACAATTGATCCAGTCTGTTTCAAATTGCTAGTTAATGGCCACCGACTCTGGTTGTACCATAAACCAATCTCAAAGGAAGAATTCATGCAGCAGTTCGTTCAGGTTCCTCCCGCTATTCTTCTTGCAGCCGAAAGATTTGGCCTTTCTCCTGTAGCTTCACCGTAATTTTAAAAAAAACATGCCCATAATAAAGGTTTTTTTTAAAAAAAGGAAACTCCTTTTTCTCCATTTTTATTTATCACCCCCCACCTCATTTCTTTATCTTCCATCCATCCATTCCATCCGTCCATTCCATCCATTCATCTCATCTACCCACGTCACCCATCCACCTCATCCATCTGCATCAACTTTCATTATGATATCAATCCCAACTGTCAATTCATGCAGACGCCGTCATCTTTCTTCACACGTACGTGCAAATATCAAAGGTACGCCATATCTTTTGTTATCACCTATTTGATTTATTTTATTCTATTCATTTACTGCTATGCATGTACTGGTCATTATTACCAGATCTCCACCTATTCTTTAGTACATGTGAGGACACATGTCATACTTTCAATAGGGGGTGGGGTAATCCACCTTTTAAAACCTGTCTTTTCACCGCTGTCATAACTACGCAAATAACCTTTCTTTAATACTCTTCTGGTACTTTCCAAATGTGATCACATGTCCTTCTTTATTGCATGTCTTTCTTGTAAAATATGATTAAGACTGCTTGTTTAAAAAGCTCATTTTTGGAAAAAAAAAGAAATGTGACGGCACGACAGAAGAAAAACTAAAGCAGAAAGGGAAACAGGGAATTTGAATTTTTAGCAAGGAATTGAGTTCAGCTACGAGAAAACTATGAACATGGGTGGTCAGTTGGTGCGACATGAGCCTGTAGCTCATGAACTATTATTGCAAAATCCTCAAACAGTCCACACATTCAGCCTCTATGGATGGTTAAATTACTTTTTGAGTTTAAATGATTTTGATGAGGAGGCTGCTGGAGAATTTTTGAGAACCCTTTCTGAAGGGGAAGCCACCGTATGGGGTCTAATGGTTGTTGCAAATGAAGACAGAATTGTTGAAGTAACTAGGCTTCCAGTGATTGGAGAAAACTTTTCTTCAGACGCTGCAGCTACAAGGGCTGAGTTTTCAATGCCCACTGATGGACCTTTGGAAGTCTCCAAGCAGGGATGCAAGTGCGTATCGTTGCCTCCTCCTTATTTAGAGTATGCTACTTACATAATCAGGTATTTAACCTGTGAAGGCCGTTTCTCCTACTTGCATTCTCATCATTTCAAATTATTAAGCCATATGAGGCATGGGTTAGTTGTAAATGTTCTGAATTTTCTGTTAAAATTTCTAGAACAAAGTGCCCACATAACCCAATAGGGGAAAGATAATTATGTTACTCACTATGGTCTTATCAAATTACTAATTGAACGCTCTTTAAGAGACATCTCACCTCTTTCTTGGCAACAATTCGTTGCCCAAAAGAGCTTGCAAATTCCACAACCCCCTAGGGTACTTACCCCACGACCTCAAAAAAAGAAGAAAGAAATTGTGTTTACCAATAGAACAGGGCAAGGGTCATCTACTCCTGTAGCACCTGGTCCTGCAGCTTTCACACCTGAATTCTCTGCTAGGGTACAAACTAGGTCTGCCACTAGGAGAGAGAAGGGAAAAACAAAGGCAGAAGGGTCCCCAAAATTTGACCCTCATTCTCAAAAAAGGCAATGCCCTTCTCCTGTAGCATCATCCCCTGCAGCCGTCTCTCCTACAGCAACACCTGTTGCTATCACCAGTTCACCATCATCCTCTGGTAGGGCAGAGCCCTCTGAGTAGACAAGAAAGAGGAAGGCTACCTAAACGCCTCCTGCAGCCACATCAGTGCCAAGAAGAGTTTCCATAAGGAAGCAATCTAAGACCTCCTCTGCTTCACTTCAACCAAAGGTTATTGTAATTTTAGAAGGTTCTATTGAGTCTGAATTTAATGTTTCTCAGAATGTGTCCGAAAATGCCGCTCAAAGTTCATTCATTCCTGAAGAGGAACAAGTTGAAACAAAGGAAATGGAGCATAATGAGCAAGGGTTACCAAATCTAGATGACTTGGCTACCGCTGCTATGCAGTTTTCTGAGGAAGCACATACTTCTCCTCTATAGCAACAAGAATTTATCTTGCAGCAAGAGCAGGAACTAACTGAACAATTGAGTGTGCCTAGTGAAGTTACATTTCACCCTGCAACTTGTAAAGCCATTGTTCTTTATAAGAAAATGTTTTTAATTGAGTTTATGGAATATGTCAAAGCTAACTGGGAAACAGTTACATTACAAACCCTAACTTTCTGACACATAGCCCAGACTGACATGCAGCAAAGTCTATGGGAAGTAGAAAAAAAGAAATTGAAAAAGGAAATTGAAAGTCAAAAACAAGAAATTGTTGAGTTGAAAACAAAAATAGACAAAATGTTAAAAGTAACTGGTCAGATTATGGAATGTAGACCACCACCCAGAGTTTATGCTCTGTGCCTTAAAGAATAGTTCTTATGGTTCCAACTGATGAGAATTTCCAGAAACCAAGATCCTATACTTCATACTGCCAAAGAATTTTACGAAGCATACCAGGCAGCCCCAAATTGGTTAATAAATTCTCTGTGTGAATTCTATTTACATGGCCTTTTAATTCCATTTGAAACAGAATGGAATCCTCTTCTGTATATTGGTGATATTCATTTGAGAGCATTTATGTCATGGGCAGTAAATGAGGTGAATTATGGCAGGCAGTGGGAAACATATGAGGAAGCTGAGAAAACTGAGCCTGTTCCATTACACTCTCAAAGTTCAAACCCCCATGCAATGTTGAAAGATTGGTTTGCTCTGACATATGGCATTAATAATGTTACAGCCAGAGAGAAAATATTTGATATCAGGAAACAAGTATATGATGAATTTTAGGCACAACCATATTCGTTTTGGAGACTGGCATATACCAGAAGTGAGAAAAGATGGGAAAGATTAACTGTTGGATTAAGAAGATCCGAACCTCACAATCCCTTAAATTTTATAGCAGCTCTTAAAAGATCAAGCAGATATACGCAATTGGGACTTCAAAAGAGATTTGAACTGTGGTTTCCATTGACATTCAAACCTCTTGTGCTAATGTGGCCCCTCTATCCTCACCAGGCTACAAATCTTAATGATGATTTAGAAAACCGAAGGTATGAAAGGTGTCAGGATTTCAGAGGATTTTACTACAGGTTTGGAAATCCATCTCAGAGTCATGCAACAACCACTGACTTCAAAGAAACCACCAGAAAAGTTAATGCTAGAGGACTAGCATTGGGCTAAGTAGGGGACAAAATGATGAGCTTAAAATATGTTCATAAGTTTGGATATTATGATGAACTTTTAATATCTTTACTTTTGTTATTTGTGGCTGTTTAAACTCTGTTGAAACCTTTTATGAGGATATCCTGTAGCAAAATACTTTTATATTCTTGCAGCTTATTGTGTTGACTTGATTACATTTATTGCCCCGTTGACTTCCTAAATGACTGGTATATCACATACAGTTTTTGAATGATGAAATAGATTTAAATGTGTGATTAATGAACAGATATTGTGTATGTGCCATACGCCTTTTCTTTCGCACCTATTACCTTTTGTTTCGCAGGTTGTTGAAGAATGATCGAGTCAAGCGCAGTCGATCTCGGCCTTGCAGTAAAGTCCATTTCCTGCACGACTTTGAGGAAGCTCCGATGAAGACTCTTTGACTGAAACTGTTGGGAAATATTTTTAATGACAGCCAATCTGGAAAGAGTGGAGCACTAGATTCTCTTCGGATCGGGTTGAACGCATAAATTCATTTATGAAGTTTGTTCCTTGATTCTGGAATACACTTTACTTCCACGTCTTTCTTTGATAGGGTTAGTTAGTTAGTTGCTCTTCTGATTTTAAAAATAAAGTACTCCTGCGCGAGTGAGAAGGAGATGATAGTTAGAGTAAGATAGAAGCATAGTGATAGGAGATATCATGTAAGAATTAATATGATAATGAAAAGCATAATCTGTTTGACAAGAGACAGAATTTGTTGTTAGTTTCCATATCAACAAAGCAATGTATACCATTCTATTTTCATGAATAAAGTTTGATGAAGTTCTGAGTTCAACACCTATGTAATCAGTAGATGCTTGCTTAGGGGGCCCACTTAGTAAGTATCTGTAGCTAGTTGATTAGTTGTTCTTTTCTGTTGATCTTTAGTTAGCTTTCATCTTTGAAGTTTTCATACAAACTCAGTCTTGTATTGCTCCTGCAGCATAGAGAATCCATCCCTGTGCCTATTCCTGTAGCATAAGGCCAGTTCATAGTTTGTGTTTCAGTCATAGCTGTTATGGTTTCTGTTTTAATCAAATCATAGTTGAGTTAAAAGAACTTTGCATTACCTTTCTGTAGCATAGATAGAATTCCTTTTCAGTACTTATTTCTGGAGCTAAGTCTTGACTGAAACTAGTTCTTAGTGCATATATTTTGCCATGCCATTTAAAGTATACGTCCCCTGGTTTGACAAGTAAATGAATATCCATAGAGAGGTATTAGTCACCTGTCAAAATGTCCAATTCCCAGGAAAGGTTTTTCTGTGATTTTCATATCCTTTTGTGGGCGTGACCAATCAATACATTTTCTATCTTTCACTCCAAGTCAAGCAAGGTAAGGGTTTCTTCATTACAAGTCTTCAAGTTAGCTTCCTAAAGTATTCAAGGGTTGAATCTCCATGTTATGTTGCAAAATTTCAAGATCAAATCATCATGACAAGGTAATAATCTCCATTTTTGCATGCTTCATTATTTTATTTCATCACTTTTGTTTAATTACCTAAACGGGGTTTGACTAAGGCAAACCCCCATGCCCTAACTTTCAACATATCTCTCTCTTGTTTTGGTTGTTTGCAGATTTAGGAGCCTTGGAAGCTTAGGAATCATTGAATATTGCATTTCAAAGTAATTCAAGTCATATATCCATCATTCAAGTGAAAACATCAACAAAAAGTCACTTTCAGACCCAAATCCGATAGTTTTTGAAGCGAAGACCTGTAGGAGACAAAAGTACATATCCAACTCCATAAACTCAGTTCCTGATTTTACATATTATTTTTGGTGGACTAATTTTCCACCCATGGTGAATGAGTCCCCTGTACAAGCCTGAAAAGTGGTTTTTTCATATTTCAACTCCCGACAGTCAAAAACAAGTTTTTGAAAGATTTCACCACAACTAGGACTAATTTTCCATGCATGGTGAATCAATCCCAGTGGCCATTAACAGAGGTTTCTGAGACATTCCAGAATCTTCTAGAGACATCATTCTACCTCCACTTGAGTGCACTCTATTTAGTCTCATTCATTTTTGTTTCCATTTGCTTAAGTTTCTAGTTCATTCTTGCATAACACAATTTGTTTTCAAACATAGTTGTAATTGCACTTTAGCATTCATTTTCAGTCATTCAAATTAGTCCATTTCATTTAGTTAAGTTCATTTACATCACATCACATCACACACATCCTAATTTGAATGAATCATTAACATTTTTGGCCCCATCTCTCTCCTTTTAGGTGAAAAACCCTAGAAGTGCAAGAGTAGTCCATAGGGTCCCAAAAATCTATGTTTCATTTTGGTGAACCAGACTTTTTGAATACTTCTATTTTCTGATTTGATGTCTTTCATTATAGATCTACCTTGTATTAGGGTTTGCATGATTCATTTGCATGCTAGGTGTTAACATTTACAAAAAGTACATTTAGGTTACATTTCTAACATCTAAATTCATTAAGATTTACTTCAATTCTGCATTTTTCACTTAGGTCTACATCTTGGCACTCAAAATTCATAAAAATCAAGTTCAAATTTCTTTTTTTTTATAAAAAGGTCCATACTAGAACTCATTCGCCACCTTGGATGAATCAGTCCCTTCTGACCCCTAAAACAACACTGTACAGAACTCAAAAATTTGTTTTTAGCCTTTTGATTGGTTCCTTAACTTTTATATATTAGTTCACTACATTTTTGTATCATGTATTCCATAAAAACTAGCCTAAATTAGCTCATTTCATCCATAGTTCAACTTTCACATTTGCATTGTCATATTATTCCACAACATAATAAGTCAATTGTTCTTTGAAAAATTGCATTTTCAGCCTTTCATTTTGCATTTTGAGTTACCATAGATTGTTCTTTCACAATGTTAGTTTCATTCTTCTCCAAATTCACAAAGAAAAAGTTAGTTCATAAACATGCACAAGAAAAGGAACATATTAACGCTTGTGTTGAACTTACACCCTTTCCTATCTTTCCTATTTGTGAGGATGATGTGTTAGAAATGAATACAAACATAGATAACAATGATGATCATAATTGTCCTTCCCTTGATATCTCTCCTTTTAGTGATGAAGGTATATTTATGAATGAAGGTACACTCATTGAGCATCGTGAAGATCTTATTTGTCCTTCTCCTCATTCCCCTTGGAAAGGTAGAATAGCAACACACAATGACAACCCTCTTTATGATCCTTCCCCTACCTCTCCTATTTTGGAAGATATTAGGGAACACAACACTAAAGTCCTAAATGATCATGGTCATCACATTTTTCCTTCTCTTAGTATCTCTCCTAGTTGTGACAAAGATAATTTGTTAGAAAACATACCCAATGAGAATCATGAGACTCATAGTTGTCCCCTTTCACCCACGAAAAACTTTATTGAGCAAACAAATTCCATCATCGATCCTCTTCGTACTTGTGATGAAGCTACTTTGCAAAATTCACCCTTCGATGAACATATTACAAGCTCTCCTAGTATGGTAGACACTATGGAACAAGAGACTGTGACCTTAGAAAGAACCAACAATCCAATACAATATTTTCCTAATCTCCCCATTATCAATAATCAAACACATTCACCCATTAATACCTCCCTTAGTGGCGATGAAGTTATTTTGGATGAACCAAACCTTAATTGTCACGAACATGTGGTTTATTGTTCTCCTAGGAACTCTCTTCTAGGGAAGATATTATGATCCAAGAAAAAGATAATATCCCCTTCAAAGACAATGAAGAATCTCACATGATAAGGGATGTTAACAATATTCAACCTCAACTCACCCTTTATCCTCCTTCACATAAACCTTCACCCAAACCTAAACTTACCCTTTACCCACCTTCACATCTACTTCATCCTTCCAATAAACCTAAACTTACCCTTTACCGACCTTCGCATCTGCTTCATCCTTCCAATAAACCTAAACTTGCCCTTTACCCACCTTTGCATCCACTTCATCCTTCCAATAAACCTAAACTTACCCTTTACCCACCTTCGCATCTACTTCATCCTTCCAATAAACCTAAACTTACCCTTTACCCACCTTCACATCCCCTTCATCCCTCTAATGTATCATAACAATCTAGTACTAATACTGTTGCTCATACATATAACACACAAAATAATCTGCAGCCACTGCAACTAATTCCACCATTATTACCTTTACCTAATGTGCCTAGTGCTCCTTGCTACATCCCACAAATAAAGGAGTATAATATTATTGAACAATTAACAAATACTCCTACAAAAATTTCCCTTTGGGATTTACTTCAAACCTCACCAACTTACAAAACTATTCTTCAAATATCCTTACAACTACTTGTAGCTCCTCATGGTACAACTCCGAATGATGTGGTAGTTTTAATTCAAAAACCTAATCACACTAATCTTGATGTTACTTTTCACCAATATGAGCTCCCTTCTTTGGAGTTGCGAAAACAAAGTGATTCTTTCATGATTATTGTTCAATACAAATGGATAGGCATATAGAGGACTCTTATCGACAATGGTTCTACTCTTAATGTGTGTGGTGTGAGTCTCCTTGATTGCTTAGAAGTCAATAGATCACAAATCATACCTGATTCTATCTCTATTCGAGGATTTGATAATACAACAAAGCAACCACTTAATGTAATCACTTTACTTATTACAGTTGGGGTGGTTACTTTTCAAACTCCTATCATGTCATTCCTTATGATCTTTTGTATAACCCTCTTCTAGGCAGATCATGGATTCATGAGATGAATGTAGTTCCTTCAACCCTTCATTGTATAATGAAATATGTTTATAATAATAAAATTTATCAAGTTGAAGCTGACCTTGAGCCTGAAAGTTGCTTGCATCTTGAAAACGGAGCTACAAGTCCTCTCACAACCTTGATTCCAACATCCAACATAGATCCTCTTGAAATTGAACACAACAATGAGGAATTGCAATCTAAATTCTTTGGTGATGAATGGGGATCCTTAGAATTCACATCGTCATTTATGGGTGAATACATACTCACACAAAAGAAAAATGCTAAACAAGAACAACCAACTTTCTTGACAACACAAAATTCGGATAACCTTTCAAAAGCCTCTACAAATTCTACAATCACCCTTGATGAACACAACAATGAACAACCACCCGATTCCAAAACACTGAAACAACTTTATGGAAAAGGATATGACTTCATGAAACAATTTAGGTATAATGGAAAAGGTTGTGGTGCTCAAGAACAAGGTATCTACAACCCTATAGAGCCAAACACACAACAAATAACTCACAGTCTTGGTTATTCTCCTTCACTCAACATCAATACTATCACACAAGACTCTTCCAAGACACTTTCTTATTCACATCAATAACCTTAGTTGCTGCTCCTTTCCATGTAATAGTTGTAGAATACTCCCATTCTCACTATTGCATGTCTTGCATCCATTGCAAGGGGAAGCATACTGTCATCCACTTTAGGCTCACCCTTGTCCTACACTAAATGGGGGAAAAAGCCTTAGACAACCTTCTCCCTTGTATGTCACTTGTCGTTGTCTCTTTCGACTACTCGTTAACCTTTCATGAACATATACGAGCAAGCTTGGGATGTGAATGACATGTCTTAAGATTGAATTGCATGAGACATACAAACTTTCTTTTATTTTTATTTTCCTTGACATGACATAGCCTAACTTCGAAACATATGACTTGGCATAGGGCTTTCCAAGTTGGCTATCAAGTCTTGTTTTCTTTTTTCTTTTTCTTTTCTTCTCTACTTTAAAGTAATTTCTCACAGACCAATGTGCAGAAATTCCTTTAAAGTGGGGGACATACATTACCAATAATTCATTTGCATTATTGGTTCCTAGTGTAGCCTTGTCATTTGCTTGATGTGTTCATCACTTTGTGGATGACATTGGGTGTGATGTCCTTAACAAGTTTGATCTTTCTAAGCATATTACATTCCTCTTGGTGGCCTGATGCAACTCATTGCATCCCCTAAGTTGTGAATATACTTTGATTGGTCCTCTCTTGGAGACATTAGACACAATGTTCCCTAAGTGACTGAACTTGCATAAACTAAACAAGACTCATTTGAACATCTTTTCACATTATACATTTTATATTTTAAATTTTTCATTTCTTTTTGCCACCTTGCATAACGTAGCTTGCATGACTATGGCACCTTTATTTTTTTTGTTCATAGTATTTTTTTCTTGTGGCACCTTGTTAAATTTATCAGGAGGTATAACTTTGACATGGTTGAGCGGGAAGCCCACCTAGCAGCATGACTTTTCCCCATAGCCACCTGTGTGTTTTGTGAGTGCATACCACCTAGTGTGTGTATCTTAATTTTTGGGCTTTCTCAACCTGTAGACAACTAGTTATGTGGCCCCAAATTGAGTATACAATTTGTCCTTTCTCACCTAGTGGACAATCAAGAAGTTCCATCGACCCAGAGTGAGTACATCTATTTCACCTTGTCATTCATTATTGTCATTGCATGGTTTTGTATCTTGGGGGCTTGACTTAGGATCTTCGATCCTAGGGGATTTCCCATCTCCTTTCATCTTTTTCATTCTTTTTCATTTTCATTCGTGTATGAAGATCTCTCTTGAATAGCTACTTTAGTGTGAGTTTGAAGTAGGTTCATCCTCTCACTAAAATGGGGGCTAAATGTGTCATAGAAAAAAGGACCCTTTACTTGACATGGGATAAATTCATGATAATTTGACTTAATTAGGTCTTAATCTAGTGTTGTGAAGTATTTTATGCATCCACCCTAGGTCTTGGACCCTTGCAAATCAAACAACATGCTTCTAACGTCTTTTAAAGGTGTTGTAAAGTCTTATAAAGGACTTTCACACTTTTCTAGACTTAATTAACCTATTTCTCCCTAATTCAACATTATAAAATGTGTTTAATAACATTGTTACATCAATCTAGAAGGTTCTTAATGTAAATTTAACTCTAAACTAGTGTTGCAGTGTGATTTACACAGCCACATTGGTTTTTTGTGCCCTTCTAGGCTATGCGAACCTAATTTTAGTATTGTAAAGTGTATTTAATCACACTTTCACATTTATTTATATGTCCCAAGACCTATTTTACATTTACATCATCAATAATAGACCTTTATTAACCCATATTGTGCATCCTGAGGTTCAAATTGATCAAATACCCAACAAGATTGCAATTTAAACCTTATTTCCTAATTCCTTGGCTTCTTACATGTTGGAATGGCCCCTGTGGAACCCATTCACCATGCATGGTGAATCAGTCCCATCCAGGTGGGACCATTTGCCATGTGTGGTGAATGAGTCCTATCTGGCCCCTATTTTGACCCTTGAGTGGGAAAAAGTGAAATTTAAAGTTTAATTTTACTCCATGTCGGCCTGTGATGAAGTATTATCGGGTACTAAGGCACAATTTTCTATAAATAAGTGTTTTCATCCTCATTTTACACTTCTTATCTCATTATTATATCTCTCATCATCAATACATCTATCTTTCACTTCAAGTCAAGCAAGTTAAGGGTTTCTTCATTACAAGTCTTCAAGTTAGCTTCCTAAAGCATTCAAGGGATAAATCTTCATGTTATGTTGCAAAATTTCAAGATAAAATCATCATGACAAGGTATTAATCTCATTTTTTACATGGTTCATTACTTTATTTCATCACTTTGGTTTAATTACCTAAACAAGGTTTCACTAAGGCAAACCCCCATGCCCTAACTTTCAACATATCTCTCTCTTGTCTTGATTTTTTGTAGATTTAGGACTCTTGGAAGCTTTGGAATCATTGAATATTACATTTCAAATTTATTCAAGTCATCTATCCATCATTCAAGTCAAAAAATCAACAAAATATCACTTTCATACCCAAATCTGACAGTTTCAGAAGTGAAGACCTGTAGGAGACAAAAGTGTAGATCCAACTCCATAAACTCAATTCCTGATTTTACAGATTCTTGTAGGTGGAATAATTTTCCACCCATGGTGAATGAGTCCCCTTTGCAAACCTAAAAATTGGTTTCTTCATATTTTAGTTCCACACAGTCAGAAACAAGTTTCTGGAAGATTTCACGAGAACCATGACTAGTTCGCCATGCATGGGGAATCAGTCTCAGTGGCCATTAACAGAGATTTCTGTGACATTATAGAATCTTCCAGTGACAACATTCTACCTATAGGTGCACTTTTTTTACTCTCATTCATTTCTATTTACATTTGCTTATGTTTCTAGTTCATTCTTCCATAACACAATGTGTTTTCAAACATAGTTGTAATTGCACTTTAGCATTTATTTTCAGTCATTCAGATTAGTCCATTGCATTTATTTAAGTTCATTTAGATCACATCACATCACACACATCCTAATTTGAATGAATCATTAGCATTTTTGGCCCTATCTATCTCCTTTTAGGTGAAAAACCCTAGAAGTGCAAGAGTAGTCCATAGGGTCCCAAAAATCTATGTTTCAACTACAATTTCTCCCATGGTAATGGATGGAATGCCAAAGATACACACAGAAAACCAAAACAATAGACCAACATTTGACTATAATTTCTCTTAAGGTAACAGGTATATATATGTTATACATATAAGTACACATATCATACATATATACACGAATATGTTGTAAATTTGAGCTACATTGTTTGGGATTAAATATTATAGACAAATAGGAAAATTGTAAAAAAAAAAAAGGAAAACACTGGAGAAAGACATATATCTTATTTGTGAGTATCATCCTAATATCTCTAATAGTTGTTACATAGACTGCTTGTCTTGCACCAATATGTTGTGTGATACTCTTTTCCCTACTGTCTAGCTTTCACATAATATGCATATTTTCTGACAGGCACTTGCTTGGGATTTGAGTGGGTGTATCCTTGTGCATTTTTGGTCTTATACCCATTACCATAGGAGAAATTGTAGTTGAACCTTGTTTGTTTGCTCAATAAATATGCTTAGGGTTAGTATTTTTTATTGTATTGCATTTATTGTTTTGGTTATTTGTTTGCATCTATGTTGTTGGAGGCATTAACATAGAACCATTTGCATATTATGAACATGATGGATATAAAATTAGTTTGGTAGCTGGTAAGTTTTATTATTTCTAATATTTCTTTTATCTATTCAATTTATCTACTTGAACTTTTGATCAGGTTCCCCGTCGGCTTGGCTGGCAAGAGGATTTGTTATGGAATAGCTCTTTTGAAAATTCTCTATTTGACTGCAAAATTTATTGTTAGGTGATATAGCTTGAATTGCTGATTAAGCCTATACCATTACAGAGAGGTTGTGCAGATTATTGGTACTCATTGGCTTTATGAGTTCTATTTAATATGGGTTTCATTCCAAATAATGTAGCTTCAAATTTGATTTTACAAACCAAGTTTAAAACATCCTACTTGCCTTCTACGAAAATGTTTAGTGTGGGTTCCAACTCATCTGTGATTTAGCTACGATTTTTAGCTTTTCTTTTAATAGTTATTCTGTAATTTGCCTATTTTTCCTATAATATTTAGTGGGAAATAATGTTGCTTGAATTTTCAATTGAGAAACCAGTAAAGGATGTGTCTAATACCTATTATACAATTCTCTATTTGTCTTTGATATTTACTAGTGAAGGATGTAGGTTGAATCTTGTATCAATATGTTTCAAAAAAAAAATTCTATCTATAAGTTCAAATAAATTGGCAAGGTTTTTTTTACACAAAAAGATTTAGGGTCCCCAAAATGCAAGTAAGCATCCAAACTGGATTTTCCCATAGCTGATTGGTTGAGAAGTCTTCAAATTCAACCCTTTTGCTGCCTATACTAATGCCAAACTTTGGAGTAGACAATATGTTATAAGAAACCAAAAAGGTTTGAATTTGCAACCTTCCCAGTTGGTTAATTGAGGGGAAAAACAATTTGGATGTTTCTTGCCTTCATAAATTCCAAGCTCAGAGTTAGATGGTGATAAAAAAATATACTATACACAAGTATTTTGATATAGACCTATGTATATAAACACATATATACATATGTGCATATGGATACATATATATGATTATATATGTGTGTTTGTAAATGTGTACGTAAAGGGGAACTTCAATGCATATATCTACTTGATTATTTCTACACATATATACATGCATATATTTTACATTCAAGCTCCATTATTTTCCATTAAATATTATAGGAAGATAGGAAAATTGTAAAAGAACTATTAGGAAAAGACTGAAGCACGACATATGTTTGATTCTTCAGTAATTGTTGTTTCTTTTGTTATTAAGGTAGGAAAATATATAGATTAAGTTGCATTTCCAAAAGAGCCATACCGATGTTGCTTTAAAATTATAGTATTGTAAGAATTGTCTTCCTTGACCCTCTTTTCTAACAAAATAGAGGTTTACCAAATTGATGTGCTATGGAATCTGTAAGTCGTTTTGCATTGGTATTTTGCATGAATATTTTTCCCATAATATTGAATACCAAGCAATGTAGGCCGAGTCTGCAATTAAGGTTGTGATGTTATAAACATTTTGGACAGATTATTGCACCATATGATTCTTGTCATAACATAGTAAAATTTGCAATCTACATAAATACATATATATAGAAATAATAAAACCCTGCATGCACACATCTATTTAAGCATCCTGAAAGATAGAGAGATACATACGAGGGTATATGCACTTGCATTTATTATTTTTATTCTTCTTGATGTATCCCTTGGTGTTTGCATATCATTAAAAGTGGATTTATATTCTTCTTGTTGTATCTCATGTTCTTTAAACAATATTAAAATTGGAATGGTTATAAATTGATATTTGTAAGTGATGTACCAATTAGCATTTGGATGCTACAGTACATTGATTTTTTTTTTTAATTATGAAGTAGAGTTGTCCATTAGTGAACTCAAATTCCAACATTGTGTCACTGCAAATAAGCGTGTAGAACTATGTCTACGAAAGCAGACTATGTTGATTGGTTTGCAGAGTCCCCCAATATTGATTTGTTAGCAGCCCTCATTGGTCTCCTTGTGGAGTCTGGCTCTAAGGGCATGGCCGCCCAACCTTTAGATCTTGATTTCGTAAGTATGGTTTCACTTTATCTTGTACTTGTTGCAAATTTGGTGTTAAAATATGATAGATCAGATATGAGAACAATAGATTTTGTGCTTTTGCTATGAAATGAATGACACAATGGCTCTTTTGATAGTGCAACCTAATGAAAGTATAGTTTGTGACACTGCAACAATCAATATTTTATATGTATATGTATATGTATGCATATGTTTATATATATGTCTATGTATATATATATATATATGTATATATATGTATATATGTATATATGTATATTTATAATATGTATATGTATGTATATGCTTGTATATGTACATGTATGTATGTGTATACATGTATGCATATGTATATGTATATGTGTATGTATATGCATGTGTATATATATGCATATGTATATGCATATATGCATGTCTATGTATATGCAAAAATAAATACAACAATATCATAGATTAGATATGTAGACAACAAATTTTTTCCAATTACTACGAAATTATTGCTAGAATGATTGCTTTGACAATGCATCTTAATCAAAGTATAGTATGTGACACTGCAACATTCAATATTGTATTTACTCCATCTTCTCAGATTTACTTTGCTTTGCTTGCCCCCATTGTGCAGCATGGTAGGATACATTAAGCCTCACATGAGCACAGACTTACTACCCAACCCTCCCTATCCCAAGGTTCCCAAGTCCTATATGTATATGTATGTATGTGCATGTATGTATATGCATATATATGCATATGTATGTCGTTGTATATGCATAATGTATGCATATGTATATATGTATATATGTTTGCATATGTATACATGCATATGTACATGTTTTTATACATGTATATATTAGCCATAAACTAATTTATATGCAGCAAGTTCATAATCTGCAATTGGTCCTATGTTAACCCGTCCATCGACAAAGATGCATATGTATAACTAAAATAATAAATGAAGGTCAATAGGACTACTAACCCTAAATATATCCTTTTAGGAAAGGGACAAGATTCAACTAGAATTTAATATTTCCTAATTTGTTCAACCCATGCTATTCCTTTTTTGGTCATTCACAAATATTGATTCATATATAGATGGATAGACATATATATTTTGTTATATGTTTATGTATCATTGCCACTTTCAATGTATGTATGGGTATATATGATATTCATATATCCTAATGTACTTGAGCTTGTATGTATACTCGTAGGTTGTACGAGCAGAGTCAAGTTGCACAACCCAATCAATTGTTGAATTTAAAAAGGGTAAAAAACAACAATGAAACTATTTCTACTATAGGGAGCATAGAGAGGAAATATCCATGAAGCATTGCAAAAAATACTTACAACAAAGGATAGCTGCAACAACCACATCTGCACACAAAAATGGTAACAGTGCTCCCTTGCATCATGCAATTCCAATGGAAAATTCCAACCCTTGTATAAAATCTCAGAGGGGCTCACCTATTGCATAAACACAAGAACAATACCTCAAAGAAATGTTCAATGATAGCTATCTTGTTGTGGTAAAGCGATTTCAACATCGTATAGATGCGATTTCCAAACTTTTTGTTTTCCAAATATGTAGGGAAAGCTACATAGGAATGCACGCTTGAAAGTTAGGGTCAAAAGCCATATGTGTAAGGTGTTATTCTGAAAAGGGTGCCCATCGGTTCAGCTCCACAAATGGAATGGACCCAGGTCCAAAACCATTGTTACTCAAAAAGTTAACACAGGTTGAAAAGATGCTTATTGCTAGGGTGGCTCCAGTTTTACAGGTCACCCACGCTAGAGGAGGCCAATTTAAATATAGTGGTCACATGATAAGCTTCCCTCAAGATATCTGAAGCATCGCAAAAAATTTACTACACTGTATGTAAGACCTTGAGGTCGTTATCATTTGTAGGAACACTATTGAAGATGAGAATTATGATTATGTTAATAAACATCATGTCATGGATGCATTGAAATAAAAAATCCAATATGAAAAATACTACAATGATGTTGAGATTGATGTTGAGGTTCTTAATATGTTACTTGATGTTGTTGTTGATGTGTTCGTTTGTTACTTGCAATAGAGAAAGTTTCAGGTGAAGACCTAATGCCATCAACCAGCTCAATAAATTCTAGACAAGAAGAAAATGGGTCTTCAAACTTTTCATCATTTATTCATTGCTTACCAAATGCTAGACGAGGGTTGTAAGCAATAAAAGACGTCTTGCAAATTGAAAAAAAATACTAGAATATCTTATCTTGGCCTAAAGTTAGCTATTCTCCTATTAATGAATACAACACTGAAGGTTTATTTTCAATGGCCTTTCAAACATTATTCCCCATTGGAGCAATGCTTCCCCTTCAATTGAGAAATATTAAAATTCACTTGGATGAATATGCCCTCCACCTAATGAGATATTTTGACCGTAGGTTTGGAAAACATGCTAGGTTTAGATATTTTCTCTACAACTTGATTATGAGACATCACAGCCAACAAACTATCTCTATTTTTATTAGAGCAGATCTCGAAGATAAAATCCCCAGGTTGTTGATTGTTTTGAGGCAACAGCTTCAAGTTTCTCCCAACCACTAGCTAGCTAAGTAGTTGATGTGATTTGAACCATCATTTCGTAGGACCTACTCTTTCTAGAGCTCTTGCTAAGCCTAGCTAACTTCTATGATTGAATAGCTTGGTACACCCACCCTTTTTTTCACTTTGAGATGTACAGACACAAAATGGGCTAACCTACAAAAAAATTTCTCTACTGCATCTCATTTAGTGATGGAGCCTTCAACGAAAACTCTAATAGATAGTGTTGTTCAGAATCCACATATAGCATCTTTATATTTGCATCATAGATTCTCAATTTTTTGTGAGGAGGTGATTGAAAATATTTTGCATGCAAAAGATTATTGGTATAGATATGAATGGAAACATTGTGGTTCTGCACATGTGCATGGTTTTCTATGGCTTTCAGAAGCTCCTGACATGGATACTCTTGATTGGTCCAATAACCATTATCTTACCATATCAAGGCACTTTTTTGATAGATATGTTTTAGCTTGGAATCTATGTTGCCCTACACAAAGATTTCTTAGAACATATCATTGCTCTAAAGAAAACCCGTGCTTGCTTACCATGAGCTAGATCCTGACCAATGATCTAATCATAAATTATGAAGAGTTGCTAAACACAGTTCAAAGGCACACAAAATGCTCTGAATATACAAGTTGTTTAAGAAGAAAAGGAGAGCAATTGCAATGTCAGTATAAAGCACCATGGCAACAATAGCTTACCTCTACATTGACATCTGATGCTGACTCTAACAAATCCTACAAACCAACAAGAAATGATGATCACCTAAATATTCATAGCCCAACTATGCTTTCAATTTGGAATGCCAATGTTGACTACTAGCTAGTTGTTTCTAGGAAAATTGTTTTAAATTATATTTCTAAATATGTAGCTAAATCTGAGAAAAAATAAAAAAATAATCTAGATATGTTGAAAAGAGTTGCAAATACAAATATAGTTGAGGATAGAGCACTGGTTGCATACCAAAAATTTATGATGAATATGCTTGTGGAATGTGACATATTTGCATAGGATACATGCCATATGTTACATAAATTTCCTCTTCTTACTTCAACCCGATTATACGCTAACTTGAATGTTGGAAAAAAGACATGGTTTCTTATAAACAAAGATGATATTGATGAAGAGTTTCCAACAAACAATATTCATTGCTATATGCAAAGGCCTCCAAAGTTAGCTGCTTTATCCATTATTGATTTGGTCTGCCTATATACACACTCGTAGCAACACAAAAAGGCTAAATGGAAACCAAGGTTCTAGCCTATAGTTGTCCTTGTTTACCCATTATTCAAGACTACTCCTATTGAAGATACAAAGATATTTGACAGAATTTGTTGGACTGAACTTATGTTATACAAACCTTTCTGGAACATACAAATAGATATAGGTCTTCAGAGAGAAGAGATAATAGAAAATTGGAAACTTTTAAAAATGGTTGGTTATCATCCTTGGCATATTAATAGAGTTCTAGTTACATCCACAATTAAAGAATAGGATGATAGTGATACTGATGATTTGAACCATCGTCCTTCTATGGATAAATATGAATGATAAATTTTCTCTCAGCTTGGTGCTACTACTAACTTTAGTATAAATCAACTTCAGCTATTGGGTAGGCGAGATTTTGATATGAACCATCCATGGAATGCAAACCATGTTCCTGGCTTGAACTCCATAATATTGCTTTGCAGTTTATCTCATCAGCGAAGGAACAACGTGAGCAAGCTATGGTTCAATTCTTTCTTGTAGATATGTCAACCCATTAACTTTCACCGAACTAGCAATTTCCCCTTCAAATAATCCAAACCCACCATATGCAGCCTTCACCCAAAGCCACTCTCCACATGATTATTCAAGGGACAACTGGCACTGGAAAATCCTTCCTGATAAATTATATTCAACAACAAATGAACACCTCTTTTTCTAGACCCAATAGTTGCTTGCTCACATTGGCTCCTACAAGTGTCGGTGTGTATAACATATCTACCTCTACAATCCATACAACACTTCAGATTCCAATAAAGGATATGAATCCTTTGCAAAGGAAGCAATTGGCATTATTCCAAGAACAATTTTAGTATATTGAGTACATATTGATCGATGAAATGAGTTTTCTAGGCCTAAAGTTGCTACTGAAAATAGATAGTCGATTACACCAAGCACTCCCAGATAAGCAGACAAAGCCATTTGGTAGTGTTTCTATGATCCTTGTTGGTGATCTTTCTTAGTTGCCACTTGTCATGGATACACCTATTTATGCTTCATCCTCATCATTTGTAGCCTTGCGACACACTTTCACGGTCTCAATAACCCTAGACACTATCTTTCACCAAAAAGGAGATAGCCCTTCACAATGAAAGTTTTGGGAAATCCTACTTCATATAAGAAATGTTGAGGCTCTCGATGATGATTGGGAAGAGCTTATGAAACAAACAAATAAAATTATCTCAGCCACGAAAAGAGAATAATTTGACATTGCTACGCATTTTTTTGTGACAAATGACTTGGTCACATTCCACAATAAAAAAATGATCAAACAGTTAAATCTACCAATAACCATTAGTATTGCTTAGATGGCTCAGCAATAGGCATCTGATCATGGAGATGATGATCAACTTCTCCTAGAATTGCTACTTTGTATTGGTGAATAGGTGATGCTAACAATGAATTTGTGGATTCAAGTTGGTCTTGTCAATGGATCCTTGGGGTATTGTTATGACTGTTATGTACAATCCACATTCTAAACTGCCAAACCCACCCGACTATGTTGTTTTCCACTTCAAAAATTACATTGGCCCACCATGGGACCCAAAAAAATTGAGAAACATCCCCATCCCAGCTATAAGTTGGGGGAGTCGAACACAAATTCCACTCACTATGGCATGGGAAATCACAATACATAAAGCATAAGGTTTAACATTGGATAGAGCAACACTAAACATAGGTAGAAAAGAGAGGCAAGGGTTAAATTTTATAGGTATTTCACACGTAAAATCAATTGAAAGACTTCATATTGATCCACCTTTCTCATTTGAGAGATACTCTAGGTTTGGCACCAACAAGTACACTACTCGAAGCCATAGTGAAGAAACGCACCTCGAGCAATTGCAGGCCTTTCGAAGTGCTTCTGGTTCCACCCGATAGGCTAACTTACAAAAAAGGCTCCAAGATCATTATTCTTGCATCTACCTCAGCCTGTGTGTCATCGCCTCCTCAAACATTTTCTAAGTTGTAGCTTTAAAAACCATACCAAGTAATAATTTGTGTAAAATGGGAATAATGCCAAAGATGCACAAAGATACCACACACAAATAACTAGAGGCCACAACTTGTAAAGGCCAATTCCATTTTTTGATGATTCTATAATATTAAATTGTCGACTACTTGGTCTAAAATTTTGTTGTACGATGCTTTTACTATATGGCATTCAAACCAATACACTCTTTTGTATATTCCATTTTCCCATCTTTGTTTAAGTGTTTTAAAATTCCATGAAGTCAACTATTTAGCCGATAGGCTATTATAGGTGGTAATTCCACCAGAAAAGTCTTACTGTCTGATGTCAAAAAAAAATTTAGGCCTCTCCCTGCCAGATTGTAGGTTTCTGGGTTCTAGTGATGTACCGTACGATGCTATTAGATCGGTACAGTTGACCCTTCACTTTCCTAAAAGCACAACATTGTTTTACAGTACAAGCACTTCTCCGCGTCATTAAAGCTTGAAGCCCAATGAGCTTGACCAATCTTCTACAAAAGCCATCTATAGATGCTACCCATCTTTTCCAGCTTATAGAAGAAAGCAAAAAGCCACCAAAAAATTCTTCAGATGGCGTCAAATAGATCTTGGCATAGAAAAACATGGTGGAATGGCGCCTGTAAGTACACAAATCACAAATTTCAGACATTGCCTTGTGTCACCAGGTATGGCTCGCGTCATTCCACACTATTTTTTGTGGTGCAAGCAAAACACCACACAAAAATCTTATGATTATGTCAGGTAGATTTTGGCGTGGAATACGTGGTGGAGAAATGCCTGTAAGTACATAGAATGTATCTCTCAGAAGTTGGCTTATGTCACCAAGTATGGCTCAGCAGACGTTCCACACCATTTTTGGGTCTTTATGCTTGCCTTGCATTTAAAGAGGTCACCAAAACTACACTGCTTACAATAAATGTCTACCAATGTTAAATGGCTCTCACCTAGACACAAGACACACAAAAGACGAACGAGTTTGGCTGGCTTTTTTCAAGTGTGTGTGGTTTTCTATAGCCGATGTAT
Organism: Sequoia sempervirens; assembly: GCA_007258455.2. Classification (NCBI taxonomy): domain Eukaryota; kingdom Viridiplantae; phylum Streptophyta; class Pinopsida; order Cupressales; family Cupressaceae; genus Sequoia; species Sequoia sempervirens. The sequence goes on along the minus strand of VDFB02289002.1, from coordinate 142,201 downwards.
ACATAGTTTTCAATTTGAGTTTGAATTAAAGGGAAGAATTGAGAACATTGGGAAAATCCCTTCAGAGATTTGGCCTAGTTTAGTTCATACTATCCCTGAGCAATCTGGGTGAGTGGCATACTCCCAATCTCGAAGCGTAAGGCTCTTTAGATATTGTGTTTGGCTACGTTTATAGTGGAGTAGAGGTAGTGTACCAGCTCTACATGAAAGGTTTTCAAGTGAGACCCAGACACGCTTCTTTGCATTTGGTGAAGCTCAACAATCGGTACCCCTTCAATACCTACCTAATTGACATTTTCATTTTCTTGAAGATCCTTTATTTTTGAATGTTTGCTTGTTACGCTACACCTAAAAAAGTCACCGCTGGAGAGAAAATACTGTTAATATTTCATAGAAAACTCTTATCAATGTTTAATACCAAAGAATAATTCAAACCTGCTAGTTTGGCCGCCCATAATTTCTCATTAGCAGCTACTACTTAAGCATTAAACCTTCTATTTCCTAGCCTTCAAGCCTTTTTAATAGGAAAAGGATGGCTTTAGCTTACAATTTCAAGACAATCTTTCTTAAATGGTCTTTCAACCAAGAAAATCAAATATAAAAATATTTAATAAATTTTAGATTACAATATAGTCACAATATTATAAGGATAAACTTTGATTATGAATGGTATGATGTTATTTTTAAGCTATTGGAAATTAAAAGGGAGCAATGATTGTATTGACCATGAATGGACACCCTTGACCTCTTTAGCTCTGGTCCTCTGTGCTAAATGTAGGTTTATATTTTCTGAGAGTTTCTTTAGTTGGTGCTCATAGAAGGTTATTGTACAAAGATAGAAAGTTGCTCCACATAAAGAGATGGTTCAGTCCACCCAAAACAAAAACACATACATATCTTGACTCCAAAAGTTACAGATAGTTGAACTAATAATGCTTCTTTGGAGATCATGGGCATCATGCAGAGCGGTCTATAGATGTTGGGTGTACAACATATTTGAGTCTCTTGTCTCTCAAGCAAAATATTGCAGTAGATAACAAGAAAAAAATCAATGAGAGCTACAAAACAGCTATCAATTAAATTGACTTTGTGCACCTTATTATTTCTGTAACAACAAAGAGAAATAACAGTAGCCATAATAATAATTTGGAAGAAGCAAAGAAAATAGAATAAAATCAATGACAATGAATTCAACAAAGGGGGAAATAAAATTGTACATGTTTCCCATAAGGGGTCACCTGTCAAAATAGGGTCTAACACCGTCTAATCCTTCCCCACTGTTGTTGCCTCCCATTTTCAATTTTGTGGCCTAAATCTCTCTCCCATAGTGTCGCAGAAATGTTCTTCACTCTCTTCCTTGCCAAAGATAAGAAACAAATGGCAAGTAGTGTGTGCCTTATTTCCACAACAAAGTTGAGAGCAAAATAACTATTGATAGGGGGGTGCATTTATGGCAAGTGTATGGTGTTTCAAATTTTTAGCATTGGGTGTTTTCTCAGTTATGCCAAGTGTAACGTGTTTTAGATTTTAATAGTGGGAGTTTACTTGTTTATGCCAAAAGTGCACTTTGTTTGTATGCCAATCTCAGAGCTGCATTAGAAACGAGAGAGGAAATGTATTTTGTTTGAAATTTGTAGCACAATAAAACTTAGAATAGCCTTTGGTTGCAGAGCCCAACATAGAGGGTGAATGTTTTTTTAAAATTTATTTATTCATAGAAAGATGTAGGGTTAAATATTTTAAGGCTTGACTCATAGTATAGAGTGTCTCAAATTTAGTTTCTAAATTAGACATTGCAATATTAAAATTGCAATTTACAAACTTCTATTTCATAACTATTAATTACAGTTTCAAACTGACTTTAAATTAAATACAATACTTGACTTGACTTCCCAGCAAAACATCTTCTTCACTTCATTCATTTTCATAGAAAAAAAATATTAATAGCCAAATCTATGGAGCTTTAATTTTAACGATGGCATCTGTATCATGTTCAATGCTTTTTTCTGTAACCGCCAAGAAAAAGGAGTGAATGGTAGGCTCCACATTTATTTCCATTATGAAGTTTTTTCATATAGTTTACTTTCCTTTATGAAGCTTTCTTTAAAAATAGATAGTTCCTTAATAATCTTTTAATAAAGCAACTACTTTTCCGTGGTGTGGGGAATGTAACTTTGAAAATAGAAATTAAATAAATTAGATATTTATTAGTAATACTACTTTTAAAAAAGGAAGGCATCTTTCTATTATTTTTAATGAGATTTGTTTTAATGAAAATAAATGGAATATATATATATATTATAGACAATTAAATATATTTATCTATATGAATTTTATAGACCTTAAACTAAGGAATTTTTCATGTTAAAAAGATTAGGCTTACATGTGCCTGAATAAATGTGTTTTTTTTTTAATTATTTAATGGGTGGAATTTTATAATAGTTATATCTATGACTTTTCAAAAAGGGGATATATCCCATGCTTTTATATAACCATAGAGACTAGAATTACTAGAAAATATTTATAGAAGAAAAATTTCTCTTTAATCGTCTTGTTTCCTTATAGTTAAAAGGAAAATAACATCATGAATATAATGGGAATTTTAATATATATTTATATTTGTTGATCTTTTTTATGCATATAAGGGAATTAGTATATATATTTATTGGTGTATGCTATTTTTTAAAAATTGTAATTTAATTTTAAATCTATTCCTTAGATGGAATAAAAATAAAAATAAATACATTATTATTTATTTGTTGATCTAATTAAAAATAGATGATTAATTGAACTAATAAAAGATCTCCCTTCATCAATTCCAAGCATGTTCATAAAGAGAATCATTATTGTATTTTCTAAGCATTTCTTGGTGGAGAATTTGCTTGGGTTACGACTATCATTTACTCTGCAAGAATTGATTGTATTGATGTGGGTTTACTAATAGTTTTAGAAGTCTCCTTAAAGTAAAAGACATCTATTTATTAACTGTTAGTATAGATTTGCTTATTGAGTTGCCTTTGGAGCATCCCAAAACTTGGGTTTTAGTTTTTGAGGCCACCCCATTTCTAAATGTCTTTTTATGAATCATACATATGCAACTTTTATTGTTATCAAATAATCAAATGTGTTCCTATTACGAAACTCCCCAAGTGATGGCAAACTTGCACCCACCTGCAGACATTATCACCATCTCTAGCAGCTCGTCTGAGGGAGACATTAAAAGATCAAAAGCTAATGCTCCTCCTCCCTCACCTTCAGACTCTTCTTTTGTTATTTGGGTTGGCATGTACCAAAGCAACATTGCAGTCCTTGCAGAGAAAATTGTGAGAGGTTGTGACAACAATATTGAAGATGCTAAGAAGACATGCGAGGAAGCATTTCATGTGCAAAACCATGACATGGAGATGGTGCAACAGGAAGTTCAGAAATTCCATAAAACATATTTTGTTTTGGATGCGTACTGCGACTTCCTTCAAGCATTGAAATATGATGCGTTGTATGGCATGGGCGATGGTACTAGGATTAAGGAAGCTTTTCTAAAACTCCTAGCAGACATGTAGTAGATTGTAAATAGCCTGGTTAAGATAGCTACTTGTTTTTTTTGTGGTGTTGGGGAGAATGGTTTCGCTTTTGACACATGACAACATCAACTTATGATTTTTTGTGAAGGTGGGGAACATGGCTTCCCTCTTCATACAAAACGTATACACCGCCTACTAATCATCTGGTCCGCCTTCTTTTTTCTAGCACGACAAGTAGTTAAACCTTATATGTGGTGTCAAAAAATATGTTGTGGTGGGAAGAATGTACAACTCCTTCCCCCCGCTCTACTACTTTTTCCTTTGGTCCTTTCCATTGTACATATACATCAACCAATATGGCAATTGACTCGATGTTTCTAAGTGTTAATTTTGTGTCTGTTTGAATTCATGTATCTTTAATCTATTCTAATTGAATTATACACATGTATATTTGAGCTATTACAATCAAAACTATACATATGCCATGTACACAATTGACTAGAAATGAGTATACCTGATAATGAATTGCATAGAGAGTATCTATTTTTCCTTTCCTCACTCCACACAATGAGGTAGATGTTAATAAAAAGTGTGCATAAATTAATTTTTCTAGGCATGTTGCTCCTTGCACCCTTTTGAATTTAGTTGTTGGGATCTTCTTTTGGTTGCTCGGCTTTATCTAGCAATAAGTTGCTATTCTTTGATGGAAAGGTTGTTCTATTTACTTCTTCTCACAATGCCTTACATCCAATACATTTGTGCAGGATTCTCTCCTTGACCTACACCATGGCAAGCTTATTGACTCCAGATGCAATTAGGTTGATGCATTAAGGAAATGTGGCTTTGGAACCTCATGTCCAGGTCATACCTATCTCGAGTTTTGGCTCTAAATATACACACATCAATCGATATAGGTTGGATATCTCTGACGGTGTGCACAAGCACAAAGCATCATTGCCATCCAAGTACAATGCCCACATAGAATCCAATGTGCTCGCACCTAGCTCCATAGTGCACTTTAAAAGATACAGCTGTCCTCAATCAGCTAGCACATGGTATATTTATGAATTGATTTCTATATGACACAAGAATAAGTGAGGCCTGCTCTCCTCTTACATTTTGTTGCTTATACTTTATCTCGCTATAACTGTTTAGGTGGATTGTTATTGTCGACCTTGACATTGTGCACACAACACATGCTATTGTTGGGGAGCCAATTTTCCTATGGGAAAAAGATCTTGAACAGCTTGGGCGCTCAAATGGAAAATCCTCTGACTTGCCCGCATCTTCAAAAAACCCTTTCCTTCTTGGAAGACTAGCTCCTCACTATCTACGATTTGGTGTCAATCTAGTCCTAGTGAAGGGGGGCCCATTGACAATAACCCATATCAGAAACATGATTTTTTTTCAGCCAAGATGGACCGTTAAAGGTCGTGTAACTGTGAAGTCTGAAATACACAACTACAACATGCAAAAAGGAAGTGGCCACCTCTTTACCTTCAATATCATAGATTGTGAATGAATTGAGACATGCATGACATGCCTCAATGAAGTAGCTCAGACCCATTGCGATAAAATCGTTGCAGGAGCTACATACACATTGTCTGGAGGCATGATCTAGCCTACTAATAGAGTTTATAAGAAGCTTAATAGTGGGTTGGAAATTTCTCTTATGCCTGACTCAGGGGTTTCCCTCTGTGAAGATGAAGATTCCATCCTAAAAGACCACTACTCTTTCACACATCTCAATGCATTGGTAAGAAAAATAAATGGTTCAAATGTTGATGCAATTGGAATTGTCATTTGCGTTCATCCATGCACCACAATCAGGAGAAGAGATGGGACATAGGTCACAAGATGGACTTTAACAATTTCTAACATGTCCAACAAAAATATAGATGTTACTTTATGGGGTTCGTTTGCCGAAAAGGAGGCTGCATAGCTCCAAGAGAAATACCTCATGCATGAATCACCAATTCTTGCTATTAGAAATGGGCATGTGTCTGAATCCACTGGAAAGGTGATCAACACCTCATCCACTACAAAACTATGGATAGACCCTAAAATAGAAGAGTCAAAGCAGATTAAAACTTTGTTCAAAGAAAATGACACTGGGATTCAGGCTTCGTCTATTAGCTCCTTTTGGATGCCCCCACCTGCTAGAAGAATAACGACCAACAATGCATGCTGGTGGCAACAACACAATTGATAAAAACTTACTCATTTTGCTATCCAACATGCCCTTCCCACTCAAGTAACAAACCTTGCAAGAAAAGACTATCCTAGATAGATGATGGAAAGTGGTTTTGTGCAAAGTGTAATGCAATACTTGTCAACTGTGACTATAGGTATATACTTCAAGTCAAGTTGCACGACCACACAGATATAATATGGGCAGTCACATTTGACAAAGGGGAAACAAAACTCATGGGCATGCCTGCAGAAAAACTATACAATCTACAATTTGATCAAGATGCTGATAGAAATGTGGAGGTGATTAGGAATGTACTGAACAAGCAGTACCTATTCACGTTGCATTGTAACCTTGAAATGTACAATAGTGAGCAATGCTTGAAAGAAACTATTGCCAAGGTCAAACAACTAGATTACACCGAAGAGAGTAGTTTTCTGGTAAAAAATATCCAATAAATGTGCAATGTAAAGGATTCTCCCTCCATTGAACTTGATGTTGTACTAGAGTTGGTTGTGCAACTAATAGGATCACCCTAGCCATACTACGTAGCCTAATATAGTTGCCATGTTCTCTTTACAAGTGTAGTATGACTATGGATGGTATGCATGCCAAAAAAAATCTTGTAAATAACTATGACGATATCTTTCTATGTGAAAAAATATCATGTTAATATTTTTAGATGGATAGAAATACATGTAAAATATTATGTTTCTTTGTTTAAAAAAATGTACATGTTTGTTTAGAAGCTTACATATGCACCTTTATCTTCTACCATCAAATTGTGTTCCTTCTCATACTGCAACATGCATTCATGAACCAGTAAGGAATACATTTAGATTTTCATCTACACTCTGGCTATGTAAGCATTTTGGTTTCATCTGGGTTTGCTATGATCTTATTCCTAATCTACCATGACATGTCCAAACCCACATATGGAAAACTCCTCAATAGGGAACAATGCAGGAAACCCATATCAAAAAGAGGTAAGAAGACAACAAAATCGAGAAAGAAGTCAAGCTTACTATGCTCGCCATAGAGAAGAGATAGCTACTTGAAGGCGACTAAAAAGGTCACATGAAAGTCAAAATATCCCCCAACAAAGAGAAGCCCAAAGACTACGAGATTGTGAGAAAAGTCGAGCTTACTATGTTCATTATAGAGAGGAAATAAATGTAGAAAAGTACAATAGATCTTTATAGAAACAAACATGGCTATATCGACATATGCAAACACAACAATATAGAGAACATGGAACAACATGCAACAACAATGATAACTTGATGACGACAATGAAAAAAAATCTATAAAGAATAGATGCACTGCCCAACCAAAAAACATGCATTGTATGCAAGGAATGTTACCCAGGCATGCTTCTCCATTCATCAGATTCTAATGAAACTTGTAAAAGATGTTTCGCTGAGAGAGGCATCCATCGGTTCTCTGCACTCAACAACATGGACCCAGGAGAGCAACAATTTTTTTTTAAAAGACTCACCCAAGTGGAGTATATGCTCATTGCCAGAGTTAGCCCAATACTACAAGTAACCCACGCTCTTGGAGGGAAATATAAATATAGTGGCCACACAATTAACTTCCCACAAGATATCATGGACATTTAAAAAGTTCTTCCCTGAAGAATACAAGGCTTGGGCATTCTCATAGTTTAGAGGTTGCATACAGAAGGGTATTATTACGATTGTTATCTAAGTAGAATTCATATCAGAGATGCATTGCAATACAAAGTCAAATATGACCCATACTATCACGATGTTGCAATAAGTTTTGAGCACTTAAAGCAATTTCCTGAAGCAAGAACAAACATATTGAATATGCTACACACCATTGAAACCAGCGAAGACATGGTGGTTCCAAATAATGAAATTGACTATGATGGGGATGATATTGAAAGTAGCAAAATAAACACATAATCATTTATGACTAGACTGCCAAACAGATGCTGTGAATTATAAATTATTAAGAAAACACTGGACCTTGAGGATAACACAAACAACATTATCGATTTTCCTGAAATAAACTCATCTCTAATAAAAGAATACAATACTGAGGGGCTGCTTGATATGGCATTTTCAACACTCTTTCCAAATGCAGTTGCACTACTAATGCAACCATGAATTAGGGAAGTGTACATGCATGAGTATGCACTCCACTTGATGAGATTTCATGACAGAAGATTTGGAAGGAATTCAAGGTTTCAATATTTCATGCTTAATCTTATGATGTGGTAACGTAGCCAGGGGCTCGCCATAGTTTTCATTAAAAAAAATGCAAAAGAAAACATTCCAACCACTATTGAGAACCTCCGAGCACACTTGAAAAGCCTCCCTAAAACACAATTAGCTCAAGAGCTCATGCACTTTGGATCTTCAATGCAGGTCACAAGACCATATTGGAACAAGTGTCATGCTGAACTAACAAATATGATCAACCAAATAGAGTCTCCCACTCTATTCTTCACATTAAGTGCAACTGACACAAAGTGGCAAGACCTAGAATGTTTGATCTCAGATGGCGTAGTGGTAGGAATGCAAACAAATAAACAATGCTTAGAAAATTTAATCAATAACCCCCACACCACATCATTATACTTGCATCAATGATTCATAGTGTTTCACAAAGAGGTCATTAAGAAACTCCTCGGTGCAAAAAATTACTGGTACAGGTATGAGTGGCAGCATCGATAAAATTGATTGGGATGAAAGTGTAGCAGTTGAACGGGCAAGAACATTCTTTGAGAAATATTTCAATGCTTGGAATCCCCATGCTACATTAGCAAGAAACAACTCAATTTTTTGATCTCTGCTAGATGATCCATGCTTACTAGACACAACAAGAATATTTGCTACAGACCCCTCTCATGACTATGAAGAGATAATCAATCATGTCCAACGGCACAAAAAATGCAGAGAGGTGACATGCTTGCGGAAGAAGGGGAAAAAACTAGAGTGTCAATACAAAGCTCCATGGAAAGAGTGAATTATATCTACCCTATCACATGACAACAGTGGGAAAAAACAATATGAACCTACATGGAATGATGATAGGCTAAACATACACAATCCATAAATGATTTCAATATGGAGAGCCAACATAGATTTTCAGCATGTCATCTTGCGGGCACTTGTTCTGAAATACATTGCCAAATATGCATCAATTTAAGAGAGATCATTTGAGACTTATACTGATATGCTAGCAAGAATATCTACAACCCAAAAAATAGATGACTCGACCCTCGCAGCATACCAAAAATTCATGGCAGAAATTGTGGTAGAGCATGATATTGGAGCACAAGAAACATGCCATATGCTTCAGAAATTTCCGCTTATTGTTTGTAATCGACCTTTTACATCTTTGAATGTTGGATGGAAAATGTTCCATCAAATAACAAGAGGACCAGATGAAAGCCACCCTCAACCTAGCTACCTTCATTCCTACATTAATCGGCCTCTAGAATTGGAGACAACAACACTACTTGAATATGCACAATCTTTCTCATTTTCTGCAAGTCGCAAGGGATGCAAGTGGAAAGCAAGAAAGGTCAAAGTGATTGTTAATGTTTTCCCAAAGTTCTACACCATCTTAGACGAGGGATTAGACCAGTTTGAAACATTCTGTTGGAGTGAGCTACTACTGTACAAACACTTCTGAAGCTTGGAAATCGACATAGGGATTACTATGGATACAATAATTGCAAATTGGAAGCAAATGAGCGCATTCAAATATGATGTATGGCATGTCCCTCGCACCGCCCCCTAGGATGAAAACACTAAGGATTCAAAACCAGGTAGGGAAATTGAGATGGACACAAGGGACATAATAGAAATGAATGAATTGTAATTATTTTCACAAATGGGCCCCTCAAACAACATCAACCTAAATGATCTTGAGTTGTTTGGCAGGCGTGAGTTTGATAGCAACTACATATGGGATCAACTTGCAGTGCCCCAGAAGATTCATGAAATTGCCACACAATTCATAAACATGGAAAAGGAATGTAGCAATGAAAGGCATGCTCCAGGTAAGTATGATGTCCCAGAATATACATTATCATCCAAAAAAAAATAGCACTCACACATATTATCAACCATAGCAAACATCACTCAAATAAACCATTGAACATGATTGTTCAAGGGACAATAGGTACAGGAAAATCCTACTTGATTGCTCACATAAGAAAATCACTCGATAGTTACAATCTGCACCAATGAAGCCAACTACTCACATTGGCTCCTATAGGGGTTGTTGCATTTAATAAACACACATCGACTATACACTCAACATTTCAGATTCCTATCAAAGAAATGCACCCACTGCAAGGCCAATCATTAACAACATTTCAGGAAGAGATGAAACACATAAGATATATGTTGATTGATGAGATGAGCTTCATAGGACCAAAGTTGCTACTGAAGATAGATGCGAGGCTACGTGAGGCCTTCCCGCATCGACAACATCTTTATTTCAGTGGGGTGTCAATAATCCTAATTAGTGACCTTGCACAGCTCCCACCTATAATGGAAAATCCTATTTACACATCACACTCAAATGCAAAAACACTCTGGAGCCAATTCACGACCATTGTCACCTTAGAAACAGTGTTCTGTCAATAAGACAAGACTTCAGAACAAAGAAAATTCCTTCAATTGTTACTAAACATATGCAATGTAGAAGCATCACAGGAGGATTGGGACCTTTTAATGACACACACAAACAAGGATCTCACCTCCAACAAAAAAGAACTGTTCAAAAATTCAATGCACTTGTTTGCTACCAATGATTTAGTTAAACTTCATAATAGAAGAATGTTAAAATTGTTAAACTGTCCAATTGCAATAAGTATTGCAACTAGCACCAAGACAGGAGTAGATAATGCAACTACTAATGAACAACTTGAAAAGCAGGTATTGCTTTGTAGAGGGAAACACATCATGCTCACAACCAACTCATGGACACAAGCAAGACTTGTAAATGGAACTCTAGGTGAAGTTGTTGAGATAGTTTACAGCCCTAGTTCCAGACCACTAGATGTTACAATTTATGTTGTGGCAAGGATCGATAATTATAGTGGGCCACCATGGAATAAAAATGACCCCAAAAGTATACCGATAGTACCTATATTGTTGGGTAGACATAGGTAGATTCCACTCACAATGGCATGGGCTATTACCATACACAAATCCCAAGGCCTGACACTAGCCAGAGCAACTATCGACATTGGAAAAATAGAATGGCAGGAACTAACATTTACAGCTAGATATCCAGACTGAAATCATTGAATGACCTTCGTATTCAACCAATGTTCTCCTTTGAGAGATACTAAAAAATGCAGAACAACCCATACACAATTATGAGAAAAGAAGAGGAAGCTCGATTACAACAACTATCTCTAAGAACTGAAGGTACACAACTCTTATCCCTTTCTCCCTCATATCTCTCCCATTTATTATCGGATCATCAATTCCTCTTTTAAAAATTTCCCTTTTGCAGACATCTACTATAGCTCAAGAAAAAATCATCTACAAGAACAAGAGATCAATCCTCAAGCATACATTCCACTCAAAGGAATCAACGTCATCAACGGCTTCAACATGTTCATGTTCTTTGGGTAATTTTTTTATTTTATTGGCAAAAAAAATAGTTCCCATTAATAGTATTATGATACATTGAACACGTAGCAATCATTGTACACATCAACAAATAATGTCCGCATCTAACCATTCCATTTCTTTTGCTCTATAGGCCTTGGAGACAAATGGCATATATCAGAGCCCCTCACCATCGACCACCAACAATTGTACTATACATAACCAATCTCTTGCACTTGCGTTTTAGAAGTTGCACAAAATAGTTTTAGTACAAAATTGTTCAAAACTATTTTGACTCATCATAACCCAAATTTTGTATATCATGAACTACCAACAATTGTACTTGGTCTAGTCGAGCTTTAATGTTGCAGGCCTTCTTCCATTGAACATAATATATTGTCTTGTTCATCTAGTTGGCATATTATACAGCTTCAAATGACATGTTCATATTCAACTCTACTCGCATCCCATCGCCCGTTGACATTTGCTACAAACAATTAGTCTTGCAAAAACCAAATTGCACTTTCCCCACATGATCTTCCCCTCTCCGCCCTTCGAATACACTTTCATAGTATACCCTCCTATCGACGTAACCATTGCACCTTGTTAGGTTGCAAGCACTAGTTATTGGCATACCTAGAATTCTCTTCCAACTGATTTTATCATACAGTGGTGTAAACATATAGCTACAGTTCTTACATATTCATACATATGCAAATACAAACAACTTCAGTTGTCTAAGATGCGCAGAGATTGGAACCAACAATAGTTCTAGAAAATAAAAGTTATATAAGTAAAAAACGTCTTTGCAACATTCCAATATATTAAGCTATATATGCACATGTTGTAGATGCATTCTCCAAAAAAATTGTCTTCCATTTGACTAATAAGTTTAAAATCCTCCAACAATGTTGTTTTTTATATTCTAATAGCCTATATACGTTGACTTCTCACATTCCTCCTTCGTGCTTTCCTTCCACAAATTTAGATGTCTTGCTGTTATCTTTTCTATTAGCTTTATTTGATTCAAATTGCTACAAATGTTTGTCTACAAAATTATTTTTCCATCATTTCCTTATTTCATTGTTCCTATATATTACATTCATAAATATATAGTGTTATCTACATTGATTTTCTTTTTTGTGATACATGATAAAATTCCATGTTACTTGTCATGGCTTGCTCGAGCATATCCACAATGACCATGGAGTTTATTTGGTTCGTGGTTTCCTCATTGTGCCTCGCTCAATAGACACAAAATGGTAGGTTTTTTCTCATATGCCAGTTGATAATATTCATTGTTCCAATATAACCATATCAACTACTTTGGCTACCTTGTGAAATTACCAACTCTGGTGTTTGTTTCATAGTAGCCCTGTTAAAGAAAATGTTATGCACCTCCCTTGCATGTCGGTTTGGAGAGCTCCACAATTGCCCTCGTCCATAGCTTGCGACATCTTCGTTGTTGCTCTTGTAGTGGCCCATTCCACAATTCCTTTTCCCCATTCCTTAGTTATCTAATTTCACACATGTATTCTGATATAACAATACGAAATGTTTCTTTATAGTTGTATGATGTTGCGCTCAATACAAAGATAGATCAACAAGCAAAAATGAAGCCCATGTATTCAACAATTGGTGCTAGAAATACACCCACAACTCTAATTGTAAACAAGGGTTTTTTTACATATTTATATTTTCCTATTTTATACATTCAATTTTTCCCTCCCTCCATGGCTACATACCCTCTATATATTTGTTTCTTTACATAAACAATCATGCACAGATTTATACATGTACTTGACTACAATAACTGTAGTTTTTTGTTCAGATTAGATTTTCCCATGGTCCTATACTTTCCTCTTATGCAAATACCAATGGGAACTTGAAGTAAATAGCTGATAGGAAAATGCGAACTATTGCATCAATTGCTTCTTTTGTATTCTTATGTTTGATGATATTTTGTTTCCCTTATCTCTTTCAACCTCCCTGTATTTTGTATTAATACATTTCATGTTATTCTCTTTTTGTTATATCTTAAAGCCCACATTAAACATATTAATACAAGATAAGCAATTTGCATAAGAATTGAGCTATGAATTCAAAATTCAACTTATACTCTTTTCTAGTCAACCTAAACGATTAAAGAAATTCTAATTTAAGAGTTATTAGAATAATACTTCACAGCCAAAAAACTACTCCTAATCTACAATTGCTCCTATGTTAATGGCTATAACATGAAAAGTGCACAGAGATACCTACAAACAACAAACAAATAGCGGGGCACACAATATCATTGTCCATATTTCCTAGCAACAACAACATTTAACTATAATTTCTCAATAGAGGTTGAAGCTTTTCATTTGTGTGGAAAGGTGACACATATGTAGACACATTTATACAGTTTGTCCATCTTTGGTGGTATACACATTTTGTACAATTAGCCCCTTTGAATCCCTCTAATTTATTTCACTTCAAATCCTTACAAAGAGGACACTATAGATTGTGAATGGATATGTAATTTATTCTTCCCTTTTCCTATATAGATTTGCACAGTCATTGAGCTGTCATGGTTTTCATTTTGCTTTGATGCCCACCTTCTTTGTAATGTACCAACAAATAGAGGAATTGTATAACAACAACTGTATTATCTGTCATTGAGTATTATAAAAAAATTGGGAAATCGTAACAGGACTATTAGTAAAACATACATACATATATTTATCCATACATACATATATATACAGGTGGAAGTAGACATGCATTGATCTTTTCAAAGACTTCAAAATATATTTTCCTTAATCATTCTATCCATATGCTATGATGATGTGTATTTTCCTTCATTGCACTTGTTTGTCTTATTCTAATGTACCTCTTTTACAATTTCTCTATTTCTCCATAGTATTTAGTATGAGGCAACACATGTGGAATTTTTAATGAGGTTTGTGGGGTTATACTCCTTTTTACATGGGTGTTTTGCATAGATGATTAATTTATTGTTAATGTCTTCTTGTTATATGTTTTTCAATAGGGCTTCCATGAACCCAACCATGAATAGGATTTACCATCTAATAGCTCTTTTATAATTCATGCTTTTAGACAAATAGATAGGACTTGTCCAGGGCTTTTACTGATAGCTTGGAGTTTACCTCTTATACAAAGGATCTATCTAAATCTTCCCCATTGGTCAATAGATAGAGATAACCAAAACCATAAACCAACGACGAACAAATTACTAACCCTCAGCATATTTTCAAAGAAAAGAAAGGACATTTAATTGTAATTCCTCCATCCATACAGAATGATAATCTCTTTCAAATCTCCACAATAGGTATAATGACAAAGATACAAACATTTGAGAACACATAGACAATAAATTAACCATCTATGTAAACTACTCATCTAGCACGATGTACAGTATATATATATATATATATATATATGCATGTATGTATGTATGCATCTATATATATAGATATATACATCTATACATACATATATATATATATATATATATATATATATATATATATATATATATATATATATATATATATATATATATATATATATATATATATATATATATATATATATATATATGTGCATGTATACATATATATACATGTATACGTATACTAGATTACATCTATATCTACATGGATATATATGTGTATATGTATACTGGGTACTTTGCATTAATGATTAATTTATTGTTCATGCCTTTTGGTCTCTTATTATTGTTCCTTTTGATAGCAGGTTGGAGGGTTTTAACACTCATGTGCTACAAAATGTGTGAGGAATTATATTGATTAAATTGCATTTTTGAAAGATCCATTGAATATCTGTTGAACTTTATATCTTTAGCTAATACACTATTTGTTTGAAGTTTCTATTTGCTAAGAATAGACCTGTGACAATGCAATTGCATAAACCTATTTTCTTGCATATTTTGGACCACATATTGATAATACCAGAATGCCTATTCTCACAATGCAACTGAATTAAAAATATTTTTTTGCATATTCTGGTGTATACTTTCCTACATTGCTATATTCTTTGCGCTATGCATCTTTCGAGTGTTCTAATTCATTTAAGTGGAAATCCTTAGAAATAGGTTGATGTACATTGTTAATCGCTATGTAAGTTATTCTTGTGTTTTCATATATACATTTCCACATTGATTGAATTGCTTCTTTGTACCATCCTAACAAATAGAGTAATTGTATATGCTAAGTGTTTTCTCACCCAAGGCTTAATGCATTATGTGGTTGTTGTACTATGGCGGTGGATGAAGTAAATATGGTTGGTCAAAGTAAATGCAATATTGAATGTAGTAGTGTGGGAAAGTATATTTTGATTAAGTTGCATTACATATATATATATATATAGATGTATACATGCACATATATATATATGTTCACATGTTGCCATCCAATATATGTATACATGTATATATATGTATGTAAATACAATATTGAATGATGTAATTTGGGAGAGTATACTTTGATGAAGTTGTATTCTCGGAAGAGCCATTGTGGTGTTGGTTTGATAACACACTATTGTTAAATTCGTCACATTTGGCTCCATTTTTTGGTAGGTTGGAGGCTATTAAAATTGTTGGGTTGTGCAATAAGTAAGTCATTTTGCTTGGGTATTTTGCATAAATGATTAATTTTTTGTTTATATCTTTTTTTCTTTGCTAATTTTTCATTTTGATAGAAAGTTTTAGGGTTTCAATACTGATGTGTTGCATAATTTCCAAATTTTTCAATGCTCTACCAACTCAATCCAATCCTCCTTCCGGTTTTCAAGCATAACCAACAATACATGTAAGTGCAAAACTTCTCCATAATCAATAAATAGATTTTGTGACCCCCTTGCAAATATTATTCATCATTTCTACTTTCTAATTGTGTTTGTTGATTTTCACTATATATTTACTAATATTTGATGCTCCCTTAGTCATCTTCTTTCCCCATCCATTGGAATACCTCTCTCTTCTATTTGCAAGTGTTAGGCTAAGCATAGATGACAATTCCAATAGATGGAACTCCACAAAATTTCTAGTGGACATTTCATATTGCTTTTGCTCAAGGGTCTGGCTAGGGTCCCCCAGGCTCCATGATGCCAATATGGAAGGGTGAATAATGAGCATGGGTTTTTTTTTCCTTTTCA
>VDFB02289002.1:93205-120705 GCA_007258455.2 Sequoia sempervirens | reverse complement strand
TTCCTGTATTCACTTGCATAGTGACCATACTTGTGACGGTAGTAACACTACACATTGCTCTTATCAGATCTCTAATTCAAGCTACTATTTTTTTTTGTGCTTTGAAAGTCTGATTGGGAGGTGCTTGCCTCCTCCTGACTGTTTGAGTCTCCTCTTCCGGAGTTGCTTCTACCTCTACCTCTTTGACCTCTTCCTCTGCCATTTCTTCCTCTTCCCTCGCCTCTCACATTTTCTTGTGCTTTAAAGGCTTGTTCCTAGGAACAATTTGCAGACCTATTTAGGCACTGCTCATGGGTTTGAAGTGAACCCATTAACTCATCAACTGATAATGTTAAGAGGTCCTTTGCCTCTTCTATGGCAATAACCACCAGGTCAAATTTTGTGGGTAAACTTTTGAGAATCTTCTTCACAATCTTCTTCTCTTCCATAGTTTCTCCATTTATCCTCAATTGGTTAATCAAGGTGGAAACCCTTATATGAAAATCTAAAATAGACTCATTGTCCTTCATCTACATGGCCTCAAATTGTCTCCTTTGTAGCTAGAGTTTCACTGACCTAACTTTCTCAGTCCCTTTGCAGGTGGTTTGAAGTATTTCCCATGCTTCTTTTACATAACTAGTTGCTGCTATTCGAGGAAAGATAGCCTCTGTCAAGGATTCCTCAATCAAACTAAGGGTTTTTGCATCATTTTTTCTTGTCTCCTTCAATTGGTTCTTTTAAGCATTGCTCAATGCTGCAAATGCATTTGGGTTTGTCACATCTGTGAACCCATTTGCTACTAATTCCCACAAATCATTTGCTACTAGAATGGTTTTCATTTTCTTTTCTCAGACATCATAATTTTTTCCATCAAATATACGTGGCTGCTACCAACTCTTATTGTCTCCTCCAACCATTTTGCTAAATGGGGGAAAAACTATAGATACCCATATAAAATTTTAGACTTTTCTTCACTACCCAGAAAACTAGGGCTTTCCCAAATACCCAGAAACAAAAGTTTTGTCACAACACGCCTAGGAACAAAGCTAGGGCTTTAAAACTAAATGCCTAGAAAACTTAGGGCTCTAATACTAGTCTATTGGGAAAAACAAACCCAACTATAGTGGGCAAAGAATGAAAACATGCACAGTTGAAAGGAGACAAACACAATGAGACAAAAATAATATATATTCAATTTTCTATTTCATTCACCAAAGGATTACAATTAGAAAGATTACTAACAAAAAACTCAGAGCCAAAGCTCTATACATTCTCATACAAAAATTGTGCATGTTCTGGTGCATCTTCCTTCTGTGTGTTGCTGCATGCTGGAGCACTATCAATGTTCTCTACTGCTGCAGGTTCTCCTGAACTTTCACTTTTTGTCTTGTGTGTTTTGTTGAACATTCACTTGTTTGCTGCTACAAAAATATTTTGTCTCAATCTACAGAAAAACATTCTATTCTTTTGTCTTTTTTGATTCCTTTCCAAAAACTGGCGCCGAATTCAAATTCAACCACTTGAATTAATTTTCTACCAAATATTAACTAGCCAGCATGGTTGTCAGACACAGAAAGGGGGCAACAATCCAAATTTGATTTCATCTAATGGGGCATTTAATGCATTTTCCTGTTGCATCTCAGGATTACATATTCCAACATAATGGACACCCTTGACCTCTTTAGCTTTGGTCCTCTATGCTAAATGTATGTAGGTTTATATTTTTAGAGAGTTTCTTTAGTTGTTACTCATAGAAGGTTACTGTACAAAGATAGAAAGCTGCTCCACATAAAGAGATGGTTCAATCCACCCAAAACAAAAACACGTACATATCTTGACTCCAAAAGTTACAAATAGTTGAACTGGCAATGCTTCTTTGGAGATCATGGGAATCATACAAAGTGGTCTATAGATGTTGGGTGTACATCATCTCTGACTCTCTTGTCTCTCAAGAAAAATATTGCAGTAGATAACAAGAAAAAAATCAATGAGAGCTACATAACAGCTAGCAATTAAATTGACTTTGTGCACCTTATTATTTCCATAGCAACAAAGAGAAATAACAGTAGCCATAATAATAATTTGGAAGAAGCAAAGAAAATAGAATAAAATCAATGACAATGAATTCAACAAAGGGGGAAATAAAATTGTACATGTTTCCCATAAGGGGTCGCTTGTCAACATAGGGTGTAACACCGTCCACTCCTTCCCCACTGTTGTTGCCTCCCATTTTCAGTTTTGTGGCCTAAATCTCTCTCCCATAGTGTCACAGAAATGTTCTTCACTCTCTTCCTCGCCAAAGATAAGAAATAAATGACAAGTAGCGTATGCCTTATTTCCACAACAAAGTTGAGAGAAATATAATTGTTGATAGGGGGCATGCATTTACACCAAGTGTATGGTGTTTCAGATTTTTAGCATTGGGTGTTTACTCAATTATGCCAAGTGTAACATGTTTCAGATTTTAACAGTGGGAGTTTACTTGTTTATGCCAAGAGTGCACTTTGTTTGTATGTCAATCTCAGAGCTGCATGAGAAACGAGAGAGGAAATGCATTTTGTTTCAAATTTGCAGCACAATAAAACATAGAATAGTCTTTGGCTGTAGCGCCCAGCATAGAGGGTGAATGTTTTTTTTAATTTATTTATTCATAGAAAGATGTGGGGTTAAATATTTTTGGGCTTGACTCACAGTATAGAGTGTCTCAAATTTAGTTTCTAAATTAGACATTGCAATATTAAAATTACAATTTACAAACTTCTTTTTCATAACTATTAATTATAGTTTCAAACTGACTTTAAATTAAATACAATACTTGACTTGACTTCCCGCAAAACATATTCTTCACTTAATTCATTTTCATAAAAAATTATATTATTAGCCAAACATATGGTGCTTTAATTTTAACGATGGCATATGTATCATGTTCAATGCTTTTTTCTATAACCGCCAAAAAAAGAAGTTAATGGTAGGCTCCACATTTATTTCCCTTATGAAGTTTTTTCATATAGTTTCCTTTCCTTTATGAAGCTTTCTTTAAAAATAGATAGTTCCTTACTAATCTTTTAATAAAGCAACTACTTTTCCTTGGTGTGGGGAAAAGTAACTTTGAAAATGGAAATTAAATAAATTAGACATTTATTAGTAATATTACTTTTAGAAAAGGAAGGCATCTTTCTATTATTTTCAATGGGATTTTTTTTAATGAAAATAAATGGAATATATAGATAATTAAATTTATTTATCTATATGAATTTTATAGACCTTACACTAAGGAATTTTTCATGTTAAAAAGATTAGGCTTACATGTGTGTGAATAAATGTGTTTTTTTAATTATTTAGTGGGTGGAATTTTATAGTAGTTATATATATGACTTTTCAAAAAGGGGATATATCCCATCCTTTTATATAACCATAGAGACTAGAATTACTAGAAAATATTTATAGAAGAAAGATTTCTCTTTAATCATCATGCTTCCTTATAGTTAAAAGGAAAATAACATCATGAATTTATAATAGAAATTTTAATATATATTTATATTTGTTGATCTTTATTATGCATATAAGGGAATTAGTATACATATTTATTGGTGTATGCTTTTTTTTTTAAATTGTAATTTAATTTTAAATCTATTCCTTAGATGGAATAAAAATTAAAAAAAAGAGTTTATTATTTATTTGTTGATCTAATTACAAATAGATGATTAATTGAACTAATAAAAGATCTCCCTTTGTCAATTCCAAGCATGTTCATAAAGAGAATCATTATTGTATTTTCGAAGCATTTTTTGGTGGAGAATTTTCTTGGGTTACGACTATCATTTACTCTGCAAGAATTGATTGTATTGATGTGGGTTTACTAATAGTTTTAGAAGTATCCTTAAAGTAAAAGACATTTATTTATTGATTGTTAGTATAGATTTTCTTATTGAGTTGCCTTTCGAGCATCCCAAAACTCGAGTTTTCATTTTTGAGGCCACCCCATTTCCAAATGTCTTTTTATGAATCATACACATGCAACTTTTATTGTTATCAAATAATCAAATGTGTTCCTATTACGAAACTCACCAGGTGATGGCGAACTTGCACCCACTTGTAGACATTATCACCATCTCTAGTAGCTCGTTTGAGGAAGACATTACAGGATCAAAAGCTAATGCTCCTCCTCCCTCACCTTTAGACTTTTCTTTTGTTATTTGGGCTGGCATGTACCAAAGCAACATTGCAGTCCTCGTAGAGAAAATTGTGAGAGCTTGCGACGACACTATTGAAGATGCTAAGAAGACATGCGAGGAAGAATTTCATGTGCAAAACCATGACATCAAGATGGTGCAATAGGCAGTCTAGAAATTCCATACAACATATTTTGTTTTCGATGCATACTGCGACTTCCTTCGAGCATTGAAATATGATGCGTTGTATGGCATGGGCGATGGTACTAGGATTAAGGAAGCTTTTCTAAAACTCCTAGAAGACATACAGTAGATTGTAAATAGCTTTGTTAAGATAGCTACTTGTTTTTTTTGTGGTGTTGGGGAGAATGGTTTCGCTTTTGACACAACATGACAACATCAAATTATGATTTTTTGTGAAGGTGCAGAACATGGATTCCCTCTTGATACAGAACGTATACACTATCTACTAATCATCTGACCCCTTCTTTTTGCTAGCACAAGTAGTTAAATATTATATGTGGTGTCAAAAAATATGCTATGGTGGGAAGAATGTACATCTCCTTCCCCCTGCTCTAATACTTTTTCCTTTGGCCCTTTTCGTTGTACATATGCATCAACCAATATGGCAATTGACTCGATGTTTCTAAGTGTTAATTTTGTGTATGCTTGACTTCATGTATCTTTAATCTATTCTAATTGAAGTATACACATGTATATTTGATCTATTATAATCAAAACTATACATATGCCACGTACACAATTGGCTAAAAATGAGTATACCCGATAATGAATCGCATAGAGAGTATCTATTTTTCCTTTCCTCGCTCCACACAATGAGGTAGATGTTAATAAAAAATGTGCATAAATTAATTTTTCTAGGCATGTTGCTCCTTGCACCTGTCTGAATTTAGTTGTTGGGCTCTTCTTTGGGCTACTCGAATTTATCTAGCAATAAGTTGTTATTGTTTGATGGAAAGGTTGTTCTAATGACTTCTTCGCACAATGCCTTACATCTAATACATTTGTGCAGGATTCTCTCCTTGACCTACACCATGGAAAACTTATTCACTCTAGATGCAATTAGATTGATGCATGGAGTAAATGTGGCTTTGAAACCTCATGTCTAGGTCATACCTATCTTGAGTTTTGGCTCTGAATATACACACATCAATCGATATAGGTTGGATATCTCCGACGGTATGCACAAGCACAAAGCATCATTGCTAGCCAAGTACAACGCCTAGATAGAATCCAATGTGCTCGCACCTGGCTCCATAGTACACTTGAAAAGATATAACTGTCCTCAATCAACTAGCACATGCTATGTTTATGAATTGATTTCTATATGACACAAGAATAAGTGAGGCCTGCTCTCCTCTTATATCTTGTTGCTTATACTTTATCTCACTATAACTGTTTAGGTGGATTGTTATTGTCGACCTTGACATTGTGCACACAATGCATGCTATTGTTGGGGAGCCAATTTTACTATCCACAAAAGATCTTGAACAACTTGGGCGCTCAATAGGAGAATCCTCTGACTTACCTACATCTTGAAAAAACCCTTTCCTTCCTAGAAGAATCACTCCTCGATGTCTACTATTTTGTGTCAATCCAGTCCTAGTGTAGTATGACTATGGATGGTATGCGTGGCAAAAAAAATCATGTTATAAAGAACTATGTCGATATCTTTTTATGTGAAAAAAATCATGTTAATGCCTTTAGATGGATAGAAATATGTAAAATATTATGTTTCTTTATTTAACAAAATGTACATGTTTGTTTAGAAGCTTACATATGCACCTTTGTCTTCTACCATCAAATTTTGTTCCTTCTCATACTACAACATGCATTTGTGAACCAGTAAGGAATAGCTTTACATTTTCATCTACACTTTGGCTATGTAAGCATTTTGGTTTCATCCAGGTTTGCTATGCGCTTATTCCTAATCTACCTTGACATGTCTAGACCCACATATGGTAGAATCCTCAATAGGGAACATTGTAGGTGACCCATATCAAAAAGAGGTAAGAAGACAATAAAACTGAGAAAGAAATTGAGCTTACTATGCTTGCCATAGAGAAGAGATAGCTATTCGAAGGTGACTAAAAAGATCACATGAAAGTGAAAATAGCCCCCAACAAAGAGAATCCCAAAGACTATGAGATTGTGAGAAAGTCGAGCTTACTATGTTCATCATAGAGAGGAAATAAATACAAAAGAGTACAATACATCTTTACAGAAACAAACATGGCTATATCAACATATGAAAATGCAACAATACAAAGAACACAGAACAACATGCATAAACAATGATAACTTGATGATGGCAATGATTTTTTTTTGGCAAAGAATAGATGCACTGTCCAATCAAAAAACATGCATTGTATGCAAGGAATGTTACCCAGGCATGCTTCTCCATTCATCAGATACTAATGAAACTTGTAAAATATGTTTCACTGAGAGAGGTATCCATCAATTCTCTACACTCAACAACATGGACCCAGGAGAGCAGCCGTTTCTTTTGAAAAGAATCACCCAAGTAGAGGAAATGCTCATTGCCAGAGTCAGTCTAGTACTACAAGTAACCCACGCTCTTGGAGGGTAGTATAAATATAGTGTCCACACAATTAGTTTCCCACAAGATATCACAAACATTTCAAAAGTTCTTCCAAGAAGAATACAAGACTTCGACGTTATCATAGTTCAGAGGCTACATATAGAAGGGCATTATTATGATTGTTATATAAGTAGAAGTCATATTAGAGATGCATTGCAATACAAAGTCAAATATGACCCATACTATCACGATGTTGCAATAAGTTTTGAGCACTTAGTGCAATTTCCTGAAGCAAGAACAAACATATTGAATATGCTACACACCATTGAAACCAGCAAAGACATGGTGGTTCCAAATAATCAAATTGACTATGATGGGGACAATATTGAAATTAGCACAGTAAACAGATCATCATTTATGGCTAGACTGCCAAATAGATATTCTGAATTAGAAATTATTAAGAAAACACTAGACCTTCAGGACAACACAAACAACATTATTGATTGGCCTG
Organism: Sequoia sempervirens; assembly: GCA_007258455.2. NCBI lineage: Eukaryota > Viridiplantae > Streptophyta > Pinopsida > Cupressales > Cupressaceae > Sequoia > Sequoia sempervirens. Next base: position 113,480 of record VDFB02289002.1, on the reverse strand, counting down.
AAATAAACCCATCTCCAATAAATGAATACAATACTAAGGGGTTGCTTGATATGGTATTTCTGACACTCTTTCCAAATGGAGTTGCACTACAAATGCAACCATGAATTAGCGAAGCATACATGCATGAGTATGCACTTCACTTGATGAGATTTTATGACCAAATATTTGGAAGGCATCCAAGGTTTCAATATTTCATGCTTAATCTTATGATGTGGCATTGTAGCTAGGGGCTAGCCATAGTTTTCATTAAAAAAAATGCAGAAGAAAACATGCCAACCATTATTGAGAACCTCTGAGCACACTTGAAAAGCCTCCCTAACACACAATTAGCTCAAGAGCTCATGCACTTTGGATCTTCAATGGGGTGCACAAGACCATATTGGAACAAGTGTCATGCTGAACTAACAAATATGATCAACAAAATAGGGTCTCCGACTCTATTATTCACATTAAGTGCAACTGACACAAAGTGGCCAGACCTACAATGTTTGATCTCATATGGCATAGTGGTAGGAATGCAAACAAATAAACAACACTTAGAAAATGTAATCAATAACCCCCATACCACATCATTATACTTGCATCAACGATTCACAGTGTTTTGCGAAGAGGTCATTGAGAAACTCCTCGGTGCAAAAGATTACTGGTATAGGTATGAGTGGCAGCATCATGCCACTGCACATGTACATGGATTCCTTTGGCTCCATGATACACCATACATGGATAAACTTGATTGGGATGACAGTGTAGTAGTTGAACAGGCAAGAACATTATTTGAGAAATATTTCAGTGCTTGGAATCCCCGTGCTACATCATAGGTAAAAAGCCCAATTTTCCAATCTCCGCTAGATGATCCATGCTTACTAGACACAACAAGAATACCTACCATACAAAGCTAGGGGAAAAAACTAGAGTGTCGATACAAAGCTCCATGGAAAGAGAAAATTATATCTACCCTATCACATGACAAGATTGGGAAAAAACAATATGAACCTGCATGGAATGATGATAGGCTAAACATGCACAATCCGGAAATGATTTCAATATGGAGAGCAAACATAGATTTTCAGCCTGTCATCTCGCGGGCACTTGTTCTGAAATACATTGCTAAATATGCATCAAAAGCAGAGAGAGAATCTGAGACTTGTACTAATATGCTAGCAAGAATATCTGCAACCCAAAAAATAGATGAGCCGGCCCTCGCAGCATACCAAAAATTCATGGCAAAAATTGTGGCAGAGCATGATATTGGAGCACAAGAAACATGCCATATGCTTCAAAAATTGCCGCTTATTGTTTGTAATCGACCTTTTACATCTTTGAATGTTGGATGGAAAATGTTCCATCGAATAAAAAGAGGACCAGATGAAAGTCACCTACAACCTAGCTACCTTCATTCCTAAATTAATCGGCCTCTAGAATTGGAGACAACAACACTACTTGAATTTGCACGATCTTTCTCGTATTCTGTAAGTCACAAGGGATGCAAATGGAAAGAAAGAAAGGTCAAAGTGATATTCAATATTTTCCCAAAGTTCTACACCATCCCAGATGAGGGCTCCGGCTAGTTTGAAACATTTTGCTGGAGCGAGCTACTACTGTATTAACACTTTCAAAGCTTGGAAATCGACATAGGGATTACTATGGATACAATAATTGCAAATTGGAAGCAAATGAGTACATCCAAATATGATGTATGGCATGTCCATCACACCGCCCCCTCAGACGAAAACACCGAGGATGCAGAACCAGACAGCGAAATTGAGATGGACACAAGGGGCATAATAGAAATGAATGAATGGGAATTATTTTCACAAATGGGCCCCTCAAACAACATCAACCTAAATGAGCTTGAGATGCTTGGCAAGCGCGAGTTTGATAGCAGCTACATATGGGATCAACTTGCAGTGCCCCAAGAGCTTCATGAAATCGCCACATAATTCATAAACATGAAAAAAGCATGGAGCCATGAAAGGAATGATCCAGGTAAGTATGATGTCCCAAACTATACATTATCATCCAAATAAAAACTAGCACTCACACATATTATCAACCATAGCAAACATCACTCAAATAAACCATTGAACATGATTGTTCAAGGGACAATAGGTACAGGAAAATCCTACTTGATTGCTCGCATAAGAAAAGCACTCGATAGTTACAATCCACACCAATGAAGCCAGCTAGTCACATTGGCTCCTACAGGGGTTGTTGCATTTAATATACGCACATTGACTATACACTCAAATGGAAAAACACTCTGGAGCCAATTCACGACTGTTGTCACCTTAGAAACAGTGTTTCGTCAACAAGGCGAGACTCTAGAACAAAGACAATTTCATCAACTGTTACAAAACATACGCAATGCAGAAGCATCATAGGAGGATTGGGAACTTTTAATGACATGCACATAGAAGCATCTCACCTCCAGCGAAAAAGAACTGTTTGAAAAATCAATGCACTTGTTTGCTACCAATGATTTAGTTAGACTTCACAATAGAAAAATGTAAAAATTGTTAAACCGTCCAATTGCAATAAGTATTGCGACTAGCAGCAGGACCAGAGTAGATAATACAACTACTGATGAACAACTTGAAAATCAGGTATTGCTTTGTAGAGGGCAACGCATCATGCTCACAACCAACTTATGGACACAAGCAGGACTTGTAAATGGAGCTCTAGGTGAAGTTGTTGAGATAGTTTACAGCCCTAGTTCTAGACCACTAGATGTTCCACTTTATGTTGTGGCAAGGATTGATAATTATAGTGGGCCACTATGGAATGAAAATGACCCCAAAAGTATACCGATAGTACCTATATCATTGGACAGCTGTAGGTAGATTCCACTTACAATGGCATGGGCTATTACCATACACAAATCTCAGGGCCTGACACTAGCCAGAGCAACTATCGACATTCGAAAAATAGAACAATAGGGACTAACATTTACAACTATATCCAGAGTGAAATCGTTGAACGATCTTCGTATTTAGCCAATGTTCTCCTTTGAGAGATACTCAAAAATGCAAAACCACCCATACACAATTATGAGAAAAGAAGAGGAAGCTGGATTACAACAATTGTCTCTAAGAAGTGAAGGTTCACAACTCTTATCCCTTTCTCCCTCACATCTCTCCCATTTATTGTTGGATCATCAATTCCTCTTTTACAAATTTCCCATTTGCAGACATTTGCTATAGCTTGTGACAAAATCATCTACAAGAACAAGAGATCAAGCCTCAAGCATACATTCCGCTCAAAGGCATCGACATCATCAATGGCTTCAACATGTTCATGTTCTTTGGGTAATTTTGTTATTTTATTGGCAAAAAAAATAGTTCCCATTAATAGTATTATGATACATTGAACACGTCAATAGATAATGTTCTCACCTAACCATTCCATTGCTTTCGCTTTACAGGCCTTGAAGACAAATGGCATATATCATAGCCCCTCACCGTCAACCACCAACAATTGTACTATACATAACCAATCTCTTGCACTCATGTTTTAGAAGTTGCACAAAATCATTTTAGTACAAAATTGTTCAAAACTATTTTGACTCGTCATAACACAAATTTTGTATATCATGAACTACCAACAACTGTACTTGGTCCAATTGAGTTTTAACGTTGCAGGCCTTCTTCCATTGAACATAATATATTGTGTTGTTCATCGACTTGGCATATCATACAGCTTCAAACGATGTGTTTATATTCAGCTCTACTCGTATCCCATCGCCTGTTGACATTTGCTGTTGACATTTGCTACGAACAATTAGTCTTGCAAAACCCAAATTGCACTTTCCCCACGCGATCTTCCCAATACACTGCCATAGTATACCCTCCTATCTGCGTAACCATTGCACCTTTTTAGGGTGGAAGCAATAGTTTATCTGCATTTCACTTCTCTGATCTGCTGCAATCGGCTAAGAGTCAACCTGATTTTCAAATATGAATTTCTTCCTTCACAGCGTCTTGGAAAAAACCATAATTTTTCTTCTGGTTGTGGCCAGCATCCTCCTATCGGCATTCAATTTCTTCCTTTCTCTTCGGTAGCTACGCGTGCCTTCAATCTTTTTTGCACGATTCCACCTTGAACAGCTGCAGCTGTCCCTTCCTTTCAACTTCAATATGCAAATTCAACGAGGCCAGTGACTTCTTTCAAATATTGGCAGCACAAATAGCTGCCTGCAATCTACCTTTGGGAATTTGTGCGAATGGTAGCCTCCATATAGACTCCTTTGACTGGTGAGCTGTGGCTCCCTATTTTCAAACTTCCTGGGCGGTTTCTACTTTGTCTTTAGCTGTATACTCAATGATCAACTTCTGGCTATTTGAATAGCGATATTCCTTTGTTAGCGACTTCCTTCAGACTTCTGTCTTTTCTTCAATGAAATATTTCTGATCGACATTGGGTGGCTTGCTACGATCTCCTCTTCTCCTACGAACTGCTACATTCCTCATTCTTTGTCTTCAGCGGTACATTCTCCCTGCAAATGGCATTTCCTGATTTGGAGTATGGCGGCTTCTTCTGCCTTCTTCATCGATACTTTTACAATCTGCGATCTGATTTCACGATCTGCACCTTTCTTTACTGGATGCGACGTTCTAATCTTACAAAAATTCTGCAATATTTCAGCTTTTGTTAGCAGTCAGCTTCCTTGCTTCAATCTACAATCTTACCTTTTCCGTAACAGGTTCTGCGGCTTGTATATTGGGCGGCTACTAATAAATCGTTTTGCTTTCCTTTAGCAGCAGGTATAATAATCTCCAAACAACAGCGATCCTCTAGCAATCTCTCCTTGACCGCGACCTTCTTAGTGGCGGCTCTAATTAAAAATCAACGATCTACAACTCCTTTTGATCTTCTACACCTGAAGCTTTAACCCTCTGTGAACAACTGGCAACAACAATCCTTCTGGAACTCTCAACAGCCAGCGATCTCAACTTCCTCCTTTATTCTGCTAATGTTGGCGGCTTTTCTTTATCTGCGATCTCCCTTACTTTGGCGATTTCTACCAATCAGCACCTTCACAGATCTCTTTCCTCCTAGTGAGGACTTTAATTCCTTTGACAACGTTTCCTTCCGAACTTTGACCTTACTACAACCTATGGCTTCCTTGAACAAACAGTGACAGGTGAACTTTCACATCTCATTGCAAATAAGAGTAGCAAATCTTCATTCAATCGATGTCTTTCTCTTCCTAAAATAGCTGTGACATTTTCTTACAACCAGCGGCTTAAGTAAATTGGTAGCCTTAACTTTTCTACCGGGCTACGAACTGGTAAACTAATGTTGAATGCACCTTTTATGCGGCTTGTGACGGATTACGATCTCCTTGGTAGTCGATCTAGTTTGTACTGCAACAACATCAAGATATGTCTTCAACAATCAACCTGCGAATTCTTCTTCTAGATCTTAACATCCTCCGATCTGGCTCTGATACTTCATGATCCTTCAACAAACGCTTTAGCATGGATGAACTTGCATCTGCGATCTTAAACTCACTTTGATCTGGCTCTAATACCACTATGATGGGGGTGGATGGATATGAATCATGGCTTTAATACCACTATGATGGGGGTGGATGGATATGAATCATAACAGATCAAACACAAAAATTCAAAAATATATAAACTGAGAAAATCAATCACACAAATACACAAACATTGCTCAAACGTGCTGCTGCACTATTAACATTAATCTATCAATTGATTACATCCTGCTGCATTCTCATCTTTCTCCACATGACCACTTGGTCATGTGGATACTTGATCTGATACACCTTGATCTGATGCATTAGTCATTACATCTGCCTCATTATATCGAGGTCTTAGAGATTAGAAAGATCATTTTAGAACTTAGGCAAACTTACAAATATTTCTTTTCCATCTTTCTTATCGGTATCTTGGAACTTTCTAGAACTTTTCAATGTAATGACTTAGATAAGGGTGGGAGAAATTACATATCCCAGCAAAAGTAGAATTATTATTTAATTGATTTTTATTTTACTTTATGTATTAAGCTATCTTAAGTGGCAATGTATCATTTGGAGATTCCGTTGAACTCTTCAAATATATCTGGCATCTCTCATTTGCCATTTGATGGAACTTTCTTACCATCTTGAATTGAGCACTCTTATAATCTCACAAATTGAATTTCTGTTTGCTTGACTTGCATAAATCAGTGATGTTAGCCTTAAAAAATGATCTAATTAACATTAACATGGTACCAAAGCAATTTTGCAGTTGGTTGTTGGTTCGTTTGACCTGTGAGTCTATGTGCATGCAATCTTGGGTTTATCACGTTTCTTTTGAAGGCCGTTAGAAGGTCGATCTAACCAGAGAAAGGTTGATTAAAGAGAAAGGTTGATTAAATGGGGCAATGTCTACCCAGCCATCAGATTATATATTTGACTGTAATTATTAATTAATTGAAAATAAGAAATACATTGTATTATAATTTTTAACAAAATTAATAAATACGATCAAATGTACAGTCTGATGACTGCATAGACACTGGCATTAAAGGGCATACATAGCAGGCTGCGAGACATTTCAATAGTGATTGTGAAATCCATATTCTAATTTGGAAAATCTACGAATCTCTATTTTAAGTGCATGGCAGCGTGAGTAATCTCTGGTTCGCTCACTAGTGCATGTAATATATCCCTTCGCTGTGTGTATTTTTCTTCATTTTTTAAAAAACACTAACATGATTTAAGGCTGACTGAGAGCTCAACCCAACATAAGAGGCCTATAACATGCGTAGTAGATTCATTTAAATTATATTTTTAATATTTTAATTGTCTTAAATTAAGACAATAATTTTTTTTTTTCCTAAAATAAAGTTTTTATTCCCCCTTTCATTAATTTTCCCTCTATTATCATTAGACATGCATTTTCCTTTTCCCTTCCTTTTTCCCTCCTTCATTCAACATTACAGATTATAGAGCTTGGTGCTTTAGAGAGCAGGAGCCGATGTTTTAATCGGAATGGAGCCTACTCTACAGTTTTGTTCATGCTATTTCGCCTGTTGCTTCCTCTCCGCACTTTGCTGGGGCTTCCATCGCTTCTACGATTTCTGCGTCTAAGGAAAACCGCTACAGAGAACAGGTGGGTGCTTTGTTTTTGTTTATTCTCTGTTGGGTTGTGAACGTATTTTAATTTTTTTTCAAGAAAACTTGAAACTTGGGGTTTGAAATTTCAATCACAATTTGACAGACATTTGGAGATTATTCTTTAGTGTTTTTGAAACGTAGGTTTGAAATATTTGTAACAATTTGAGAGACATTTGGAGGGTATTGTCTCTAGGTTTTGTGGATTTAAAAAATAATAAAATTGGTGACATTCCAGTGGATGTTCAGGTTTACGGGGATCAATTGTTTTTTCTTCTCGTTGGTTTTTGCATTAATCAATGTGAAACGAGTATCATTTGTGAACATTTTGCTGTGTGACAATTTTCCTAATTTTAGAGGAAAATTTGGGTTTCAGTTCTAATTAGGGGAATGTGATAATGATTTTTATTTAGTCGCTGGGCATTAGCATGATTGTCACAAAGGAATTTTTGTTTTTTTATTCCGGCCGTCTAGGGAAGATATAGTTTTGTTGTTTGGGCATATGATTTGAAAAATTAATAAAAAATTTACGAACATGTAGGTGTTTTCAATATCATCTAAATAGTTTTTTTTTTGGTGACATTTTTTTATGGTTTCAGTCTAATTGTCTACTGAATTTTGTATCTGGCAATAGGGAAGAAATCGTCATTTGAACATTTTCCCATGGTTTTTTAATTGCAAAGGGAAATTGGCACATGGTTTTGCAATTCAATCTGAATTTGGTGGGCAATAAGAATTATATTAATTGAAAAGAGAAATTGGCATATGATTTTGAAAATTCAATTTAAATTGGATGGGAATTTAGAATACATTGTTAATTTCCTTGAACGATTTTCTTTTTGTGACATTTTGGTGGTTATTAAAAATAAATCATGATCATATCATCTATTGAGTTTTGCATAATTTTATGTCTATGCCTTGAGAGGGATGAAAATCTAGTATCTTTCTTCTTCTGGTTAATTTGTGGCTTTTCTCTCCATTTCCTATTGTCCCTCACTTTAAATGGTTAGCTTCCTATTCTCACTATCCCTACTCTATTGTTTTTCTTCTTTGCTTGAATATACCCTTTTGTTTGTGATTTAGGGGACGTTGTCATTCAAGAATGACCTATACATGCTGCTTTGATCACATCCTCATGATTGCAGGGATTCAGAGTTGATTCATTTGCCCTAATCACATGCTGGTTTGGAAGAATGATTCAATGATGGCACAGGATTTGGATGCCTATCATAACAGCCCTGGGTTCATTTGAAATCTTCTTTATTGTTTCTTGCGATGTAGATTGCAAAAGATGTGCTACATATGTGAGTTTTCACTATTTGGAAATGTCAGAAAAGCACAACAAAAAGAATTGGAAAGATGAACTTTGTGGAGACGTGCACATTCTGACACATTTTTTGAAGTTTTGATAGAATGTGAATGTTCCTCATTTTGGGATTACAAGTATTTTTCATGAGAATTGCTATATTTTTAATTATTTTATCAGGGACCATTATACTAAATTTACTTTCCTAAAATGAAAAACTCATATTGTACATGCCATGATCATTGTTGCTTGGAATGGATCTGGGTCCCTAAAGGATATTTATTGATCTGACCTTTTTGAGCAAGTCTTAAGTATATTTATTACAGTAGCAAGCTTATGGCTTATTCAGGGTAAGTAAATCATTAAAAATAAATGCTAATGAGATTTTGTTCCTGGTTACTCAAATTCTTTGAATATTGGAGTTGCCTTACAAGTCACTTTTTATTCTTGGTAATTGTAAGGCAGGTAACTTGAGCAATTTTGGCATTTCCATGGAAAGTTTACAAAAACAGTATTAATGATTTTTTAAAATTATAACATGCCCTGTAATTGATTCTTTCCTTGGATTCTTAACTAGCATTGCATCTTTTATAAGAAAATTCATAGTCAAAAAAATTATCATTGTAGTTAAAAAAATGTGTTTATTAGTTTAATGTTATTATCTATATAATTTTACCTAAAATTCATTTATGAAAATGGTACATAAGATACATTTTGCAGGTATCTTGGATGTTTTCATGAAATTTTAGGCTTATAACAGCACAAGAATCATTGTTCTGATCAGAATATTTATGAAGCTAGTTGTTGCAGTTGCATGGGTTATCATTCTTCCTCTATGCTATTTGCATACATGGGAAAAGCCATCTAGAATTTTGAAGACCATTCAGATGTGGATAGGATATAGGGGAAAGATGCCATGATTATATATATTAGTTGTTGTCATATATTTTCTCCCTAACATACTATTTGTTCCTTTCTTTGTGTTTCCATTGCTGAGGAGATAGATTGAAAGATCTGATTGGCCTATTATATGTTTTCTCCTCTGGTGGTCATAGGTGCCATGCTCAACCTTCATAAGTTAATATTTTAAAGATACATACAATTTTTTTCATAGGAATTCTAATTTCTAGCCAATAATGTGTCTATTGAGAAAGCAAATTTCTTCCATTACTATTTGTGCAATGCTCTCATTGTAATGTTTATGGATGATTATCATAGGCTTTTGTTTCAAAGTGGTGTCCTTAAGATCCTCTATTTTGTAAACTATGGAGTTAATTTTTGACACTAACCTATTGAGTATACCACCTTTAGACAAGAATTTATGTTGGGAGAGGAATTCACGAGAGTCAATTCACACTTTTCAAGTGAGTTTCCTTATATCTTGTTCACTAAGTCATTAATGCTGAAAAGAACTAAAACTGGGAAATTTCAAGAGGAAAAACTAACCACCAAATTCAGTTTTATTTGCTTTTTAGATTTTTAAATAAATGTGAGTCCTGTTTATTGTACTTGCATGTATACCTTATTCTGGATGCTGTTATTGATCAATAAACACTAAGTCACTATCAAGTTATATCTTTCCAGGATTAAAGGAAAGTAAACACTGTTGATGGGTATTATAATGTGCTCATGATAAATTGATTGTAATTGATGCATGGATCTCGACCTAGGGAATTCTGAGGACATTGATGGAAACAAGCAATGACACGAAGAAACAATAACATACAATCTTCCTTTGTGGTGTGCTTTGAGGTATTTCATAGTATTGAGACCTTTTTTCTATCTTAGCTCATTTTTGTTTTGTTGGCAAATATATAATTACTAAGCAACAATAAAAAAATTTATAGTTTTCCTAGGCTTGTATGGTTACGTTATGCTCTACAATTATTTTCAAATAATGAAAGAAAGTTTAACTGAAAATTTCTCTATTTTTCTGCTTGAGGGCACATCTCTCTGCATGCACATTAAGATTAAAACAATACCATTACTCTACCATTTTGCAGTGTCACAGTTTGCTGCCCTTTGTCCTTTTGGCTTATCCTTTGTACCTTTCTCAGACTATCTTTGTCTTCATTCTCAAACTCAGAACTTATATACCACCAAGCTTCCTTTTGCTTCTCATTTACCAACAGAAAAGGACCCTAATGAGATCACAGTCATTAAGACAAACTATCATTTGGATTGCACATTACATTACAAAAGACTGTCAAGACTCTTCCTTTGCCAATCATCTACAGACTGTCCCTATACCCTCATTATTATTCTCACCAATTGTCTTAAGAGCACTTGTTCAATAAGCATTGAATCTACTCATCATCCTAACATAGCATGGCATCCTCAACGTCTGTGTCATGTATTCTTCACTGTCATTTCAACTTCATAGTCCATATTCATATATTGGCTGCCCTTTACTAAAAACCCTTGGTGATTGTTACCTTCTTCAATAGTGAACATCACCATCATAGACAAGTTTTTATCATTGCTACTCATGGAATCCTCTTTTGAAACCCTCTTGATGACTTACTCTTATTCCTGTTGAAATACTTTGAACAAGCATATTTCACTATGGAAAAGATTTAACAGGTTCAAGGTCTTCTTCACACTGTAACATATCAAACCCCTAGCTATTATGATAGTCATGTTTTCTTCACTGTCACTTGAAACCTTGTCATAGACTATCCTCCACTGCTTTTACTATAGGCTGCCCTCAGTGACTAATACCTCTGTGATTATTGTAACTACATGGTGATCTTTGCAACTTTCATTCTAATCTTGCTATCTCTAAAGACCTGAAACCATCATAGCTTATAATTGTCTTCTATCAATGCAAAAGTCTTTAGTTTATGACTATTAGTACATAGGAATTATCATGTCTTCTTCCTTAGTGTTTGGTAACTATGCATTAACCCAAAACACCCCTAACTGCACACTTATTCACTGTGATATTGGCACTATACATTATCTAACTCCGCCTCTTTATTAAGCTGATCTTTGCATTATGGTAACATATGACTATCCTTTGAATGGTTGAATTGCACAGTCCATGCGTTGTATTCCTTGAACTTGTGATGACTATCACTCTCCTATTTGCCATGTTCTTTGTCATTTAAATGTTTTCCTTCATACCTGCTGTCCAAGAAACATTTAACATAACTATAACTGTTAAGAAAACTTCGCAAAAATATTCTTTGCAACCCTCACAATCCTCCAACCAAGGCTTGAAGAACCCCTTTAATTATGCTTAATCCTCCATTGTCATTACATTCCCTCATCCATTTGATATTGCAGGTCTATAAATTCATTTTTTTATGGCCTACTATCATATCTTCCAGACTGCCCATCATTCCTGACAATGGCACTACCTTTGGCATGGTCTGTATTTTGTCCTTGTAGCATGAAACCTTCGTTTTGATTGGAAATCAATAACCTCTTTTATTTAATTCTACTAACTATATTGTATAATGTAGGGATTTGGAGAATGGTTACTGCCCCCATGAATTCATTACTCATGCTTCTTGAAGGGACTGTCCATATTCTCGAATGATTTTCTTACTTATTTCATGGTATTAATTGCCTATTGTTGTCTCCTCACACCACTGTCATATCATGACTAGGATCATCATCAAGAAAATCTTCAGTGATTGTCTTCTACTTTCATCCCTCTTGCCTTCCTAGACTTCCATTGCTTTGAACTTTATCTCTGCCTTCAAAAACCCTGGCCACATAGTTTTGTTGCCTCTAGAGATTGATAGTGCAATACAAGGCTTAATTCGGTATAAGAATGGAATTTTGGAGCACCATGCCAGTAATGGGATCCTTTGGCTCACCGTTTTGCAAATTCACACTCAATTGTGTCTCTCTCAAAAGTACTATCACTTGAGATCAAAACCAAATTATTCATCACTCTTCTTGTGAGAGGACACTTAGTGACATTCTCCCAAGACCTACTAACTACTGTCTTCAAAAATTTACCACTGTCACCTTGACACTTTTGACAGTGCATTTTCCCTCTTTAGACAATTTACAATGCCTCTTGACATTTTCTTCATAGCCCTGTTCACAGCTAATAGTTCCATTTTACACTTCCCTTTACTTACTAAATTTGTCATCAATACTCCACACTTGCTATATAAGTTGTCACTTTGTGTTGTTCTTCACAGACTACTGTATGTGGAAAATGACAATCATAACTTTTAACTGCTCCCATGAGTTTCTAGTTTCCTTATCATTATCACTAAGTCTCAAAAGGACATATACACTGTCATTCAAAACTAGTAAGACCTCATGGACACTTCAACAATGAGATTAATGTTATGTAATAATGATTGCACTAGATTGTTCTGTCACTAAGTCTCTAGTGCCTTTGTCAAAGCGCATAAACCTTTTTAATCTTCCCTTGCTTCTTATATTGAGTTTACATAAATTCTATCTTCAAAAATTAAACTCACAATATATGAATTTTTCAATATTATGAGAAAAGAACCCACAAACACAAAATAGACACTTCCCATACAAAATATCATCTCTAAATGAGAAGCTAGCTAGAGATGATAAAAAATCTTCTAGCCTCGAGTAGTGAAAGTTTAAAATAAGTATCCATCACTAGTATCCTCAAAAAATCAAAGAAAGTATATGGCAGACCCTCATCCTTAACATAGGCTAAGTTAACTTCATTTGATTTGTCTTTGAGTTTTCCCTTGAGAACATCACTAGCTGGAGTTCTACAAGTCCAAGCTGGGTGACCGTTTTTCTTATAATAATAGCATTCAAATTTTCATTTGTTTGTATCTGATATTTTATTATTATTTCATTAGTATAATACATTCTTATGTTCAGAATCAACTTTTGTATTTTTAGTGTTTGTTCTATTTTCTTTTGTTAAAAGAGTTAAAATCATTTCTTCTAGAGTTTTGGGAGTTATTTAACTAAGAGCAAGAATAACATTATTGTATTTGATGACTTCCCATTCCTCTCCATTCCTCTTTCATCATTATGTTGACATTCATTCATATGATATCATTGTCACTTTTCATGGATCCTTGGTGATTTGATGACTGCCCATTGCATCGTTGTTTGCACATTCACAGTCATATTTTCTGCACTCTTACATTGACATTGTTGCTGTACTTTTACATTCATATCTTGCTTCACTTTTATGACATTATTTTGATGCTCATTTGTCTCATTTTCTGTTCATGAATGTCCTTTTTTCTGCTCATTATTAATCCATTTTTCTACTCTTTTACAGTCACAATTTCTGCACTTTTAGTGCCATTATTGTTGCACTCTTACATTCCATTTTTCTGCACTTTTATGGAAAAATATTGTTGTTCTTATTTAAACATAGAACAATATTTAATGACAATACTTTGCAATGCAAAAATATTCAAAGGACAAACCCCAAAGCATGAATTTAAGAAGTACAAGATTTCAGTGCATAATTTCTATAAAAGACCGATATAAAGCCACTGCTCACACCACCAGAGTCAAAAATTAACCTAAATATGTTTACAAACAAAGCTTAGTTAAAGGAAGCTCAATGGCCAACAACTCTCAGTGGAATACTCAGAAGATAGACAAACTCAATATTTGACAGGAACTTCATCAAATTGAATAATGAAAAGGATAAGCAACACCATAAGATGCATCTTCTTTCCCCAAAGCACTACAACAATTCTTTAGCTGCACACATTTCAAACTCAGAATTTTTCTAATGTCCCTTCCTGCCCTCCAGGTCAGGCTACTAAAGTATACTCACTTGTTGATTAAAGGGCTTCTTCATCCTGTCTATCATACCACTCTCTCTCTCCCACTATCCTGTCAATTTTATCATACTATATGATATCCTGCCTAACATTATCCTTTTTTCACTGCAGCTCTTGGCTATTGTGCAGGCACTTCAGCTATGTCTTCAAAAAGATATTATGAGGCAATTGATCTGTATACGTTGGCCATATCATTGTCTTGAGATAATGTTGTATATTATTGTAATAGGTATGCATCTTCATCTGAAATGGGCTTTTTAATTCTTTATATTTTGATCTGGCATCATGATGTTTTCTGGTATTTGCATTTTATAGGTAGAGTTATATTATATTACTTTTTTTAAAAGGTTGAAATTTCTTTGTATATGATGGTATTCTTTGATTGAAATGATTTCATGAGAATTTAATTTGTTATGTGTCAGTAGTCCAGATGATACTACACTACCATCTTTCTCTGAGTGTGGATTTGTATATAAAATAGTTTGTTCATCGTGTTTAACCTTTGGTGACTGATTTTAAGAGAAAGCAATATAACTCTTCAGCTTCTCTTATTAAATCTGATTGACATCAATGAATCCTAGAATTATTTCTTATCTATGCAAAATATCTTTGCTTATATGTTGTACTTTGAAATTCCTTTTTCATACAACTCTGTGTATGCTGTATAACTATAAACATAAATGTAATAATAAAAAATAGAATTTTGATATGCAGTACATGTTCAAAAATGGCATCTTGCAAACTTACATACACCAAGGCTATGTCTAGGTTGTGTTCTGATGTGTAGGGAGCAGTAGCATCAGGGAGCAGTAGTGAAGATCAACTACACAATCAGGTGCATGAAAACATTTTTTAACTCAACCAATATTTTCCTTAAAAAGGCTGAAATATTCTTGTCTCAAATTCAAGAATTGAGTAGTACCCCTAAAACTTCAATGTTTTCAGATGCTCAATATTGGTTCATGGGCGCATTGACTTGTGGTATCCCTTTATTTTTTAGGGTTTGATTTTGCAAGAGTTTTTTTAGGGTGTGTGGTTTGATTCGAAGGGATACATCATCATGCCTATATTTGGTGCTAGATCAGAAAAGAAAGCCATTCTGTAGAACATCCCTTTGATTTTTAGGGTTTTATTTTGCAACGATTTGATTCTGAGTTTGCTCTTTAACAGTAGTTGTCTTTTTCTTCAATTGACCTTTGACTGCAAACAATTTTGTAACAACAATTTTTTAACAGTAGATTAATCTTGTGAAAATCGCCCTTGTCAGACCCTTAGATAGGCGCTTCCTTTGATAGACCCAGTCGACCCTGCAATTATGATAGTTGCTTCCAATATTAAGAGAGCCAGTCAGCCCTTACATTAGTCTGTTGGCCCCTTCGTTCCTTTTAGTAAGCTTGGTTGTGCTTCATTAGACAATCGGCATATACATCAGTCTGTTGACCCCTTTGCACAACAATCCAATCAGTCACTCCTTTTGTTGTCAATAGGTCGGCCCTAACAACATTTTTAAAACAAACAATCTTTCAGCAACCTTCATATAGCATTATGATAGTGATTTGACAACCCCCTGACAACAGTTCTCCCTCCCTTTGATTTTCTTCTCTGTTGAATTCATTTAGAGTGGCATCTCTTAGGGTTTCCTTCCTCTAAATTAGCATACCCTCTCCTAGGGCTTCCTGACTCTAAATAAGTTGGCTTCGTCATTCTGATATCCAATTTTGGAATGAACACATGGAGTTAGGCACAAACATCAGTGGGTGTGTACTTGTATTGACTCAAAAAACATGTACCAGTGTCGTGAAAATCATTGCATAGTTCTATGGAAGTTTTTCCTATGTTTGTTGCAAATTAGACAGTCAGCTTGACATGTTTTATGGTTTCTTTTTTCATTTTTAAAATTTGTATGCTCTTTTTAAGCAGAGACAACAATGTTTTAGGGTTTCTGAATTGGGAAAGGGCAGGAGCCTTAGTTAGTATTTTTCCCGCAACTGGGGACATCTTTGTACCCATACTAGAAATGGAAAACATGTCCCAGTTTTGGAGATGCATCCCAAGGGCTTAGAGATGTATCTTCCTGGAACTCTGATAAAATAGATGCCTTCTTATCCATTTACATGCATAACCTAGTTTGACTAGTGTCCCTATCCCTATCCCTATCTTGATACCCATACCTCTGCATCTTCTAGTAACTATGATTAAAATAGAAATTGCACTCAATAGATTTTGATATATAATCTTAGAAACAAACTTGGGTAGGTTGGAGCAATTGACCAAATTCTTAATTGATTGAAGTAAGATGATATGGAAGTGTGTCATATTGAAATGAATATTGGGTACATAAGATCTCTTTTTATTTTTATTTTTTATAGGCAATACTCAACAAAAAGTGCCAAACAAGAAATGTAAAATCATATATTGCAAAGGAAACATGTTTTGTGATAAATTTTAAGCATCATAAACCACGAAATTGAAGATTACAGAAATCCGTGCATATACAAGCCAAGTTTTAATTAATTAAGCATACCTCTACATGCACAGCTACCAACATATGTAGTAACTCTATAGCTGCATCACGTATACCCTAAGTACAAGGACATACGTTTAGAAAAAGAAGAATAGCATTTCTAAATTAACTATTTCTCCTCAAATATCTAGAATATTCAAATGAAAAACACATCGACCTTACTTTAATTGTTGGAGCTCCACCCCATTGAACTCCATCTTCCAAAAGATATGCTGCTGCAACTGTCCCAATTAAACTATAGAGTAGTAGAATGTATGTTCTTTGCTAGCAAATGCAAACTTTCTAGCAACAATATAGGACAACAATAACTTTGGCAATGACCTAACCAAAATCAAACAAAAATAAAACGAATTTCCCACAAAATACTATGCATATTTAGACACTCTTTAAATCAAATTACATATTACAAGAGGCATAAATTGGAAATTACTCATATTCTAAATATCATTTAGTCAAGATTCAAAGCTGTCTAACCACAAATATTGCTTCTTTTAGAAATAGGTATCACAAGGAACAGAGTGTAGAATTTTCATGAAGAAAGGAAAAAAAAGAAGGTACCATTTTTCATGCCCATGAAAGGCAATAGTGCCCAAAGCTCAAAAGAAATTTCATTTAATCAACAAACTACCTCATACAACCATAGAAGGCTTTTTAAATGGTCTAAAATGATGAAAATCAAAAGGACATGGCTAAACTGCATATTGAATACTGCATTTCCAAGGACAGTGATGGGAAAACAGATTGCCATCAAGATCTAAGCAAGCTATTTTACCAAAAGATGATCACAAATCTACACATAGATTTAAATACCGCCATACCTATAGTCAAAAAATTAAATACTCTTACACATATCATTTAAGTTTCTAACTACAGGTATGATCGCATTCAAATCACTATGCAAATTTGATTTGCTAATAACCATGTCCTTATACTAAAAGAAATCCACTAGTTAAAAAATTGAGTATACAAGTTATAGTGGATAAAATGAGTTGATAGTTTGGTATAAGGAAATCCGGGACCAGGATGATTGGGACCATGATCTGGAACCTGAACAATTTGTGATTGCTAATAATAGTTACTTAAATCTTAATAATTCCTTGTCAATAGATATATGTCCAAATTGTGAAAACACTATAATGGGCCCTTCCAAGTATTTTGCACGTCATAATAGTGACTCAAAAAGTTATGACATCTAAGATCGAGCGAAAGGCATCCAAAAATTAGTTATTATGTTAAAGACATGTAATAAAGGATTATGTAATAAAGTTATTGCAAATGCATACTTTATGTATTCTTTATTAGATATAATATATGTTAGACATAATGCTAGACTACATAATAACATATTGTACACACAGGCATTTATTTCTTAGTTAATCATGTAATAACACCACATTAGTTATGTCTAAAAAGCAACTTAGAATGTAAGTCACAACCACCAATACAACTTACCCGTCATGACATGAGGTAATGAGACTTTTACTTTTCATACTTTATTATGGTCACACATGTATGACTAATCATATGCTACAAAATTTGAGAAAGGATAACTGATCATAGTTAGAGGATTGCAACCTAGTGCAAATAAACTTATTTCAATCAAGAAAATGCCCAATAAATTGCTAAGGGTAAGCTATGTATTTTCTAGTGTAATTCACAAATGGTTTGTATGGTAGGCTAAAGGTACAAAAATAGCAACATGATGGGTTACAACATCTAATTGATAAATTTACATGCCTTACTAGGCATATCTTTTGGACTATCAACATTTAGAGAAAAGAGCATATCATTGAACTAGAATTAGTAGCCTAAACTAATCATTGTTCCTCCCTACAGGTATCAAAAACTACTTGAGGATGGGAGAGAAGGGATAGTCCAAGAAATGTTGGATATGAGACACATAATGTGTGGTAAAATTCATTTTATGGTTTACATCTACAGTGATGTCTTATGAGCCCAATTGCTTTGATGCCAATGAATAACTGAAGACAAATATTTGTAAAAAAAAATTGATTCTCAAACCAAATTTAATTGATTAGCTCCAAACTGAAATTTGGGAATACTGGAAACAAAAACTTCCAAAAATAATGAAATATTTATTTTTGTGATCTGAAAGAGAATTGATTCATAAACTCACCTTTGACTATAAAAATAAAAATAAAAAATAAAACTTTGTTCTAGTGCTATCAGTAGAGAAAAGAACCGAAGCTCTCAGATGAGCCACTTCGAATTGCAAAAACCACCAGTAGTCTTAAATGTATTAGTGTGTTGGTTTAATGAGAGGTCCAAATCACATGATTTTTTTAAAGAACCATCCCCTAGAATAGACTTATCTTTTACTCACTTTTTTTTAATTCCTAATTCCTAGAGTTATGTCTAATGTTTTATCCTAGTCTCATCTTACTTTCCAAAATAGCTTTATTCTTTATTGTCATCTTATTTCCTTGAATAAACATATTCATATTATGACCTTATATGATACCATATTGGCTTGATGTAATTATGATTAAGGTCTATGATATCGCAGAGCTTTCTTTGGCTTATCTCCTAGGCACCATTTCTATTGCCGTTTGGAGGGTACTTGTATATAGTATAATTTTGTACAACAAGTGTAAATTCTATCTCTATGAGTCTTTTGTCGATTGTTCTTTTATATACTTTTTGAAGTTGTTCTTTGTTCTATTTTATATGCCATAGTAATTCACTCGTCTATGGTCACTTGCTTTAAAATAATGTCATTGTCTTGTTTCTTAGGTCCTAAATTTTGAATCCAAACTTCAGAAGTAATTGACCATTGTGACTTGTTTTTCTTGTCCTGCAATATGTCTAATCTCTGGACTCTAGATCCCATTTGAATAATAATTTTTCATGTCCAATGAATTACTAAAGCGTAAGTCCAATGTCTAGTGGCCATGCTGCTATTGTTTTAATATTGAATATTTCTATGGTGGAAGCCCTTCAATTTTATCTAGAAACATTGAGCTGTAAGTAGTTGGATGTATTTTGATGTTCATGCTTAAGCTCCTTGGTGTTAGTAACATCAGCAATGGGCATTACCTTGTGCTATATCACTTCTTACATCTTAGTTAATAGCATGACGTCTTTCCTTGGTTCATTTTTTTATGTTTAAATATATACCAATCTCCTTGACCAGTTAGTGACTTTACATCAACCTTTACTACTGCATTGGGGGATTAAATGTAATTAGCAATGTGGTTGATCTTTTACAAGGGAGAAAAGGGATATGAAGTGCTTGTATGCATCTCTATCCAACTATATTTTGATTGGTTATCCATAGACATCCATTAGATTTAAGCTCATAACTTGAAATAACAAATAAGTATTCTTGATCTCAAGGGCCTCCTCTACTCTCAGGGTTTACAAGACTATGCAAAGGGCTAGCAGCAGTTCTTGTCATTGGATATGCCATTTCACAAGGTTTTCCCTCAGCAGTTGACTACTTAGCACTGGTTCTAGGAAAGTATGATTTGCTACCTTTCATCTTATATAGGTTTAAAAAATGTGTACATTTTTGCAAGTTCTTTACTACTTCCTTTCCT
>VDFB02289002.1:0-93105 GCA_007258455.2 Sequoia sempervirens | reverse complement strand
GGATACAATAATTGCAAATTGGAAGCAAATGAGCGCATTCAAATATGATGTATGGCATGTCCCTCGCACCGCCCCCTAGGATGAAAACACTAAGGATTCAAAACCAGGTAGGGAAATTGAGATGGACACAAGGGACATAATAGAAATGAATGAATTGTAATTATTTTCACAAATGGGCCCCTCAAACAACATCAACCTAAATGATCTTGAGTTGTTTGGCAGGCGTGAGTTTGATAGCAACTACATATGGGATCAACTTGCAGTGCCCCAGAAGATTCATGAAATTGCCACACAATTCATAAACATGGAAAAGGAATGTAGCAATGAAAGGCATGCTCCAGGTAAGTATGATGTCCCAGAATATACATTATCATCCAAAAAAAAATAGCACTCACACATATTATCAACCATAGCAAACATCACTCAAATAAACCATTGAACATGATTGTTCAAGGGACAATAGGTACAGGAAAATCCTACTTGATTGCTCACATAAGAAAATCACTCGATAGTTACAATCTGCACCAATGAAGCCAACTACTCACATTGGCTCCTATAGGGGTTGTTGCATTTAATAAACACACATCGACTATACACTCAACATTTCAGATTCCTATCAAAGAAATGCACCCACTGCAAGGCCAATCATTAACAACATTTCAGGAAGAGATGAAACACATAAGATATATGTTGATTGATGAGATGAGCTTCATAGGACCAAAGTTGCTACTGAAGATAGATGCGAGGCTACGTGAGGCCTTCCCGCATCGACAACATCTTTATTTCAGTGGGGTGTCAATAATCCTAATTAGTGACCTTGCACAGCTCCCACCTATAATGGAAAATCCTATTTACACATCACACTCAAATGCAAAAACACTCTGGAGCCAATTCACGACCATTGTCACCTTAGAAACAGTGTTCTGTCAATAAGACAAGACTTCAGAACAAAGAAAATTCCTTCAATTGTTACTAAACATATGCAATGTAGAAGCATCACAGGAGGATTGGGACCTTTTAATGACACACACAAACAAGGATCTCACCTCCAACAAAAAAGAACTGTTCAAAAATTCAATGCACTTGTTTGCTACCAATGATTTAGTTAAACTTCATAATAGAAGAATGTTAAAATTGTTAAACTGTCCAATTGCAATAAGTATTGCAACTAGCACCAAGACAGGAGTAGATAATGCAACTACTAATGAACAACTTGAAAAGCAGGTATTGCTTTGTAGAGGGAAACACATCATGCTCACAACCAACTCATGGACACAAGCAAGACTTGTAAATGGAACTCTAGGTGAAGTTGTTGAGATAGTTTACAGCCCTAGTTCCAGACCACTAGATGTTACAATTTATGTTGTGGCAAGGATCGATAATTATAGTGGGCCACCATGGAATAAAAATGACCCCAAAAGTATACCGATAGTACCTATATTGTTGGGTAGACATAGGTAGATTCCACTCACAATGGCATGGGCTATTACCATACACAAATCCCAAGGCCTGACACTAGCCAGAGCAACTATCGACATTGGAAAAATAGAATGGCAGGAACTAACATTTACAGCTAGATATCCAGACTGAAATCATTGAATGACCTTCGTATTCAACCAATGTTCTCCTTTGAGAGATACTAAAAAATGCAGAACAACCCATACACAATTATGAGAAAAGAAGAGGAAGCTCGATTACAACAACTATCTCTAAGAACTGAAGGTACACAACTCTTATCCCTTTCTCCCTCATATCTCTCCCATTTATTATCGGATCATCAATTCCTCTTTTAAAAATTTCCCTTTTGCAGACATCTACTATAGCTCAAGAAAAAATCATCTACAAGAACAAGAGATCAATCCTCAAGCATACATTCCACTCAAAGGAATCAACGTCATCAACGGCTTCAACATGTTCATGTTCTTTGGGTAATTTTTTTATTTTATTGGCAAAAAAAATAGTTCCCATTAATAGTATTATGATACATTGAACACGTAGCAATCATTGTACACATCAACAAATAATGTCCGCATCTAACCATTCCATTTCTTTTGCTCTATAGGCCTTGGAGACAAATGGCATATATCAGAGCCCCTCACCATCGACCACCAACAATTGTACTATACATAACCAATCTCTTGCACTTGCGTTTTAGAAGTTGCACAAAATAGTTTTAGTACAAAATTGTTCAAAACTATTTTGACTCATCATAACCCAAATTTTGTATATCATGAACTACCAACAATTGTACTTGGTCTAGTCGAGCTTTAATGTTGCAGGCCTTCTTCCATTGAACATAATATATTGTCTTGTTCATCTAGTTGGCATATTATACAGCTTCAAATGACATGTTCATATTCAACTCTACTCGCATCCCATCGCCCGTTGACATTTGCTACAAACAATTAGTCTTGCAAAAACCAAATTGCACTTTCCCCACATGATCTTCCCCTCTCCGCCCTTCGAATACACTTTCATAGTATACCCTCCTATCGACGTAACCATTGCACCTTGTTAGGTTGCAAGCACTAGTTATTGGCATACCTAGAATTCTCTTCCAACTGATTTTATCATACAGTGGTGTAAACATATAGCTACAGTTCTTACATATTCATACATATGCAAATACAAACAACTTCAGTTGTCTAAGATGCGCAGAGATTGGAACCAACAATAGTTCTAGAAAATAAAAGTTATATAAGTAAAAAACGTCTTTGCAACATTCCAATATATTAAGCTATATATGCACATGTTGTAGATGCATTCTCCAAAAAAATTGTCTTCCATTTGACTAATAAGTTTAAAATCCTCCAACAATGTTGTTTTTTATATTCTAATAGCCTATATACGTTGACTTCTCACATTCCTCCTTCGTGCTTTCCTTCCACAAATTTAGATGTCTTGCTGTTATCTTTTCTATTAGCTTTATTTGATTCAAATTGCTACAAATGTTTGTCTACAAAATTATTTTTCCATCATTTCCTTATTTCATTGTTCCTATATATTACATTCATAAATATATAGTGTTATCTACATTGATTTTCTTTTTTGTGATACATGATAAAATTCCATGTTACTTGTCATGGCTTGCTCGAGCATATCCACAATGACCATGGAGTTTATTTGGTTCGTGGTTTCCTCATTGTGCCTCGCTCAATAGACACAAAATGGTAGGTTTTTTCTCATATGCCAGTTGATAATATTCATTGTTCCAATATAACCATATCAACTACTTTGGCTACCTTGTGAAATTACCAACTCTGGTGTTTGTTTCATAGTAGCCCTGTTAAAGAAAATGTTATGCACCTCCCTTGCATGTCGGTTTGGAGAGCTCCACAATTGCCCTCGTCCATAGCTTGCGACATCTTCGTTGTTGCTCTTGTAGTGGCCCATTCCACAATTCCTTTTCCCCATTCCTTAGTTATCTAATTTCACACATGTATTCTGATATAACAATACGAAATGTTTCTTTATAGTTGTATGATGTTGCGCTCAATACAAAGATAGATCAACAAGCAAAAATGAAGCCCATGTATTCAACAATTGGTGCTAGAAATACACCCACAACTCTAATTGTAAACAAGGGTTTTTTTACATATTTATATTTTCCTATTTTATACATTCAATTTTTCCCTCCCTCCATGGCTACATACCCTCTATATATTTGTTTCTTTACATAAACAATCATGCACAGATTTATACATGTACTTGACTACAATAACTGTAGTTTTTTGTTCAGATTAGATTTTCCCATGGTCCTATACTTTCCTCTTATGCAAATACCAATGGGAACTTGAAGTAAATAGCTGATAGGAAAATGCGAACTATTGCATCAATTGCTTCTTTTGTATTCTTATGTTTGATGATATTTTGTTTCCCTTATCTCTTTCAACCTCCCTGTATTTTGTATTAATACATTTCATGTTATTCTCTTTTTGTTATATCTTAAAGCCCACATTAAACATATTAATACAAGATAAGCAATTTGCATAAGAATTGAGCTATGAATTCAAAATTCAACTTATACTCTTTTCTAGTCAACCTAAACGATTAAAGAAATTCTAATTTAAGAGTTATTAGAATAATACTTCACAGCCAAAAAACTACTCCTAATCTACAATTGCTCCTATGTTAATGGCTATAACATGAAAAGTGCACAGAGATACCTACAAACAACAAACAAATAGCGGGGCACACAATATCATTGTCCATATTTCCTAGCAACAACAACATTTAACTATAATTTCTCAATAGAGGTTGAAGCTTTTCATTTGTGTGGAAAGGTGACACATATGTAGACACATTTATACAGTTTGTCCATCTTTGGTGGTATACACATTTTGTACAATTAGCCCCTTTGAATCCCTCTAATTTATTTCACTTCAAATCCTTACAAAGAGGACACTATAGATTGTGAATGGATATGTAATTTATTCTTCCCTTTTCCTATATAGATTTGCACAGTCATTGAGCTGTCATGGTTTTCATTTTGCTTTGATGCCCACCTTCTTTGTAATGTACCAACAAATAGAGGAATTGTATAACAACAACTGTATTATCTGTCATTGAGTATTATAAAAAAATTGGGAAATCGTAACAGGACTATTAGTAAAACATACATACATATATTTATCCATACATACATATATATACAGGTGGAAGTAGACATGCATTGATCTTTTCAAAGACTTCAAAATATATTTTCCTTAATCATTCTATCCATATGCTATGATGATGTGTATTTTCCTTCATTGCACTTGTTTGTCTTATTCTAATGTACCTCTTTTACAATTTCTCTATTTCTCCATAGTATTTAGTATGAGGCAACACATGTGGAATTTTTAATGAGGTTTGTGGGGTTATACTCCTTTTTACATGGGTGTTTTGCATAGATGATTAATTTATTGTTAATGTCTTCTTGTTATATGTTTTTCAATAGGGCTTCCATGAACCCAACCATGAATAGGATTTACCATCTAATAGCTCTTTTATAATTCATGCTTTTAGACAAATAGATAGGACTTGTCCAGGGCTTTTACTGATAGCTTGGAGTTTACCTCTTATACAAAGGATCTATCTAAATCTTCCCCATTGGTCAATAGATAGAGATAACCAAAACCATAAACCAACGACGAACAAATTACTAACCCTCAGCATATTTTCAAAGAAAAGAAAGGACATTTAATTGTAATTCCTCCATCCATACAGAATGATAATCTCTTTCAAATCTCCACAATAGGTATAATGACAAAGATACAAACATTTGAGAACACATAGACAATAAATTAACCATCTATGTAAACTACTCATCTAGCACGATGTACAGTATATATATATATATATATATATATGCATGTATGTATGTATGCATCTATATATATAGATATATACATCTATACATACATATATATATATATATATATATATATATATATATATATATATATATATATATATATATATATATATATATATATATATATATATATATATATATATGTGCATGTATACATATATATACATGTATACGTATACTAGATTACATCTATATCTACATGGATATATATGTGTATATGTATACTGGGTACTTTGCATTAATGATTAATTTATTGTTCATGCCTTTTGGTCTCTTATTATTGTTCCTTTTGATAGCAGGTTGGAGGGTTTTAACACTCATGTGCTACAAAATGTGTGAGGAATTATATTGATTAAATTGCATTTTTGAAAGATCCATTGAATATCTGTTGAACTTTATATCTTTAGCTAATACACTATTTGTTTGAAGTTTCTATTTGCTAAGAATAGACCTGTGACAATGCAATTGCATAAACCTATTTTCTTGCATATTTTGGACCACATATTGATAATACCAGAATGCCTATTCTCACAATGCAACTGAATTAAAAATATTTTTTTGCATATTCTGGTGTATACTTTCC
Source organism: Sequoia sempervirens (assembly GCA_007258455.2). Classification (NCBI taxonomy): domain Eukaryota; kingdom Viridiplantae; phylum Streptophyta; class Pinopsida; order Cupressales; family Cupressaceae; genus Sequoia; species Sequoia sempervirens. The sequence continues at coordinate 87,166 of VDFB02289002.1, read as the reverse complement.
TACATTGCTATATTCTTTGCGCTATGCATCTTTCGAGTGTTCTAATTCATTTAAGTGGAAATCCTTAGAAATAGGTTGATGTACATTGTTAATCGCTATGTAAGTTATTCTTGTGTTTTCATATATACATTTCCACATTGATTGAATTGCTTCTTTGTACCATCCTAACAAATAGAGTAATTGTATATGCTAAGTGTTTTCTCACCCAAGGCTTAATGCATTATGTGGTTGTTGTACTATGGCGGTGGATGAAGTAAATATGGTTGGTCAAAGTAAATGCAATATTGAATGTAGTAGTGTGGGAAAGTATATTTTGATTAAGTTGCATTACATATATATATATATATAGATGTATACATGCACATATATATATATGTTCACATGTTGCCATCCAATATATGTATACATGTATATATATGTATGTAAATACAATATTGAATGATGTAATTTGGGAGAGTATACTTTGATGAAGTTGTATTCTCGGAAGAGCCATTGTGGTGTTGGTTTGATAACACACTATTGTTAAATTCGTCACATTTGGCTCCATTTTTTGGTAGGTTGGAGGCTATTAAAATTGTTGGGTTGTGCAATAAGTAAGTCATTTTGCTTGGGTATTTTGCATAAATGATTAATTTTTTGTTTATATCTTTTTTTCTTTGCTAATTTTTCATTTTGATAGAAAGTTTTAGGGTTTCAATACTGATGTGTTGCATAATTTCCAAATTTTTCAATGCTCTACCAACTCAATCCAATCCTCCTTCCGGTTTTCAAGCATAACCAACAATACATGTAAGTGCAAAACTTCTCCATAATCAATAAATAGATTTTGTGACCCCCTTGCAAATATTATTCATCATTTCTACTTTCTAATTGTGTTTGTTGATTTTCACTATATATTTACTAATATTTGATGCTCCCTTAGTCATCTTCTTTCCCCATCCATTGGAATACCTCTCTCTTCTATTTGCAAGTGTTAGGCTAAGCATAGATGACAATTCCAATAGATGGAACTCCACAAAATTTCTAGTGGACATTTCATATTGCTTTTGCTCAAGGGTCTGGCTAGGGTCCCCCAGGCTCCATGATGCCAATATGGAAGGGTGAATAATGAGCATGGGTTTTTTTTTCCTTTTCATTCCATATATCTTTTCTCACATAGATACATGTATAGAAAACATGGTTTGTAACATGTTTCTTATGTACTACCAAGTGGTCGTATCTTTAGCTTGTGTGCTATTTGTTTGAAGTTTCTATTTGTTGAGAAGCTAACATTTAATTGTGCAATATGTGTAACATATCTATAGCACTGCCAAAATGACTCTTTTTAGAATGTAACTGGATCAATATATTGTCTTCGATATTTTGTACTAAACTTTCCCCTCCTACAACATTATCTATTTTGACTCTCCAATTGCACTATGCAATCATTCATTTAAAAGTGGATTTTTTATTCTCAACTACGTTGTAATCTGTAATACTTGTGTTCTATGAAAATTTTTACAGTGGATTCTGGCTCATCTGTGATTTAGCTATAATTTTAAACTGTTCTTTTAGGAGTTGTTTTACAATTTCCCTATTTTGTCTATAATATTTAGTGGCAAATAATCCAGGTTGAATCTTCAATTGGAAAACCAATTGTTACATACAAATTGGTGTCACACCTTGTCTAGATAGTAATAGAATTACAAGTGGAGATGCCTATAGGTAATTTCCATCTCTCGTCAAAAAACACATGCATACTAAAACTTTAATTTCCAAAACTATAGAGATATACTAATTATAAAAAATACTCAATATTGAATGTCTTCCTTTGATGGAAAAAATTTATACTTTTTTTTGTCCAATTTTTAAAAATACATACATGCAAGATGACCCTTACAAAAAAATTACATTAACTTCAAAATTAAATAATTAATTGATTGAATAACCTACACAAAAAGTGACAATATACATGTGCATATGTTGCCAATAAATATAAAACTCAAATATTCTTGCTAGAAGAAACAATTATTTTAAATTTAATATTTAATTTAATTTTTAAGTTCCCACTTTTAAACAAATTTAAAAATTGATTTCCAAAGCTTCTAATAGTATTAAATAAAATTTATTTGTGATTACTTGATTCATACAATCTAACTCATCTGTTTCATTCATGGTCACCTTTCCATGCAAATAAAAATCTTCAACCCTCCTCACCACAAATGTTACCCACCACAGTAGGCCCTTATCAGCTGATTGTCGCATGCTTGTGCATAATGTATATATGCATACATACATACATACATACATATATATACATATGTAGACACATTTATATACTCTATGCATCTTTGTTGCCATACACATGGTTTGGTTTTCATTTTCAATTAAGCTTTTGGGGTTATACTCTTTTATACATGGGTGTTTTGCATAAATAATTAATTTATTGTTAATGTCTTCTTGCTATATGTCTCTGTATAAAAAGAGTTGCATTATTTGTCATTCCGTATTATACAAAAATGGGGGAATTGTATCAAAGCTATTAGTCAAATATACACACATATATTTATGCATATATACATATCTATACACGTGAACATATATGTATATATACATACATACAACACATCACCCCATCCATGAATTGGATTTTCCAGCTCTGCTTATTGTTCCTTTTGATAGCAGGTTCGAGGGTTTTAACACTAGTGTACTACAAAACCCATGAGAAAATATATGTATATACATGTGTATATGTGTGTGTGTGTGTATGTATGTATATATATATATATGTATGTATATATACATATGTATATATATATACATATGTATATATACATACATATATATATACATACATATATATATACATATATATAAATATGTATACATATACACACTTAATCAAGACTCCAACCTACATTAGTGTTATTCTAATACCTCTTTTAGAATTTCTCTATTTCTATATAATATTTAGGGTGAGGTGATGTAGCTTGAATTTTCAATCAAGTTTTTCAGGTTATACTCTTTTCTACATGGGCTATATATGTGTCTCCATATGTTTGCATGTACATATATATGTGCATCTTTTACATGGGTATTTTTGCATAAATGATTAATTTATTGTTCATACCTTTCGAGCTTTGCTTATTGTTCCTTTTGATAGCAAGTTGGAGGGTTTTAACACTGGTGTGCTTCAAAACCTATGAGAAAGTACATGTATATACACATGTGTGTGTGTGTGTGTGTGTGTGTATATATATGTATGTATGTATGTATGTATGTATGTGTATACATGTATATATTTGTGTTTATGTTTACATGTATATATGTATGCATACATAGACATGCATATACACATGTATATCTACATGTATACATATGTATATATGTATACATGTATATATATATATATATGTCTATATGTTTACATTTATGTTTTGAAAACGAAACTTAATCAAAGTATACTTTCATAGCCACCAACATTTAATATTGCATTTTCTTGCTTTTTCCCCCATTATACAACAATGCAAGAATCTATAAACCCTCGCACATGCAAATAGTTACCATCCACCTCCCTTACATATATTATGGAAAAAAATTGTGCCACATTTTGTGGGATTAAATATTGTAGACAAATTAAGACATTGCAAAATAGTTATTGCATGACAAATCCTATTGAGGACCTATTTGATGGTGTAGACACATAAAATCGACATCATGCATAATCATATTCGCTCATGAATTAAATAAACCAAGTTTAATTGATTAATCTCCTAAGGTCATCTGTTTAAATTAAACAAATCAACTTTATTTAATTTAAGCCTATCATCATCCTTTTAATTAAATAAATCAAACCTTTATTTAATTAAATCTAAAATCAGCTTTCATCTCCCTTTGATTTAATTTAAATCCCTAAATCTAAGTAAAATGGGTCAAAATCCCTAATCCTCATCTTAAGTTAATCAAACTATGATTAATCTAATCTAACCACCCATAACATCCTCTAGCTTTTCCCACTTGCACCAATAAAGCATTTTAATTCATTTATAAATTCATCATTTTCCCTCAACAAAGCATCTTTGGAAGAATATTCCTCAAGTTTGAATTTGAAAGCAAGTTGACTTGTCCCTTCCAACATGGAAATAACTTCTCTCTTACATGTCCCCCACTTGGCATCTAAGTCTCCTTTCTCCCTCCAACAAGCCAAATTTGAATTTTGAAAAGGCCAACCAATCCCATTTATTGGCACATTGACCAAAACTTGCACATCCTCCAACCATTCAGAAGGTGACAAGTGGATCCATCTCATTGGCTAAAACATAGTCCCACATTGGTCCCTTTTGAGCACTCTTAGCATTTGAGAATCTATAAGTAGAAGGCTTATTCTTCAACAAATCATCCACAATCCTCATGCAAAGTTACTCTCTTCACATAGAGAGCTAATTTTTCTCATCATCATTTGCAACATCAAGCTTGTCAAGGGTTGGGAAAGGACTCCTTTTCACATCAAAGTAGCACCAATCCACTATGGGATATATATGTATCTTGATTTTATGCTCTCAATTAGTTTGTGTTGTTATCTTGTTTATGAAGGCATGATGCATTATTTCATAGGAGCATTTAGTGAGTTTGCATAAACTAATCCATGCTGTGGAGTTTAAGCTTTGTGCAAATTTGCAAGGTGCTCATAGATGGAAATCCCATTGGAAACTTTAAACAAATAACAAACCCTCTACATATCCATATATATACAATTACTCCTATCTTAATCTGCAATTGGGCAATAAAATTACCAACCCTGTCCATATTTGTAAACGGAAGAACTTGGATTTACCTACAATTGCACGCACAGTGACAGGAATAACGCCAAAGCTGCATAGAGATAACTACAAATCAAGAACAAAAAAAGGACAACAACAACATACCTTAACCTTTGCATGGGTTAACACTTTCCATCCAGTATATGTATACATGTATATATATATATAACTATGGATAGAAAATATCATTCATCCATATAAAATCAACAACATTTTTTAGATAAACACTTACAAACATTGTTGCATAGCCATCTACTACCTTACATCCAGACATCAAAAATGGACTTTTTTGATCTTTGTGAACCTATAGCCAAAATGGTGTAATTATAGTTGATGACAATTTCCCAACGCTTGGCATCAGAAACTTATATCAATCACATTTGCAAACAAACCAAGGAGGATTATAGACCGACTAGTATAATCATTTAATATTTTTCCATGTTTATCCTTATCCCTTATCTTTCTAGAATTTTACATTTAATTATAAATCTTTTTTAGCTAATATTTGTGATCTATAGGAGAAATTACATATCCCAACAATCCCCCTTGGTCACGTTGTTTCTTCCTGCATTCACTTGCATAGTGACCATACTTGTGATGGTAGTAACACTACACATTGCTCTTATCAAATCTCTGATTCGAGCTACTATTTTTTTTGTGCTTTGAAAGTCTGATTGGGAGGTGCTTGCCTCCTCTTGACTGTTTGAGTCTCCTCTTCTGGAGTTGCTTCGACCTCTACCTCTTTGACCTCTTCCTCTGCCATTTCTTCCTCTTCCCTCGCCTCTCACATTTTCTTGTGCTTTAAAGGCTTGTTCCTAGGAACAATTTGCAAACCTATTTAGGCACTGCTCATGGGTTTGAAGTGAACCCATTAACTCATCAACTGATAATGTTAAGAGGTCCTTTGCCTCTTCTATGGAAATAACCACCAGGTCAAATTTTGTGGGTAAACTTCTGAGAATCTTCTTCACAATCTTCTTCTCTTCCATAGTTTCTGCATTTATCCTCAATTGGTTAATCAAGGTGGAAACCCTTATATGAAAATCTAAAATAGACTCATTGTCCTTCATCTACATGGCCTCAAATTGTCTCCTTTGTAGCTAGAGTTTGACTGACCTAACTTTCTCAGTCCCTTTGTAGGTGGTTTGAAGTATTTCCCATGCTTCTTTTGCGTAACTAGTTGTTGCTATTCGAGGAAAGATAGCCTCTATCAAGGCTGCCTCAATCAAACTAAGGGTTTTTGCATCATTTTTTCTTGTCTCCTTCAATTGGTTCTTTTAAGAATTGCTCAATGCTGCAAATGCATTTGGATCTGTCACATCTATGAACCCATTTGCTACTAGAATGGTTTTCATTTTCTTTTCTCAGACATCATAATTTTTTCCATCAAATATAGGTGGCTGCTACCAACTCTTATTGTCTCCTCCAACCATTTTGCTAAATGGGGGAAAAACTGTAGATACCCATATAAAATTTAAGACTTTTCTTCACTACCCAAAAAACTAGGGCTTTCCCAAATACCTAGAAACAAAAGTTATGTCACAACACGCCTAGGAACAAAGCTACGGCTTTAAAACTAAATGCTTAGAAAACTTAGGGCTCTAATACTAGTCTGTTGGAAAAAACAAACCCAACTATAGTGGGCAAAGAATGAAAACATGCACAGTTGAAAGGAGACAAACACAATGAGACAAAAATAATATATATTCAATTTTCTATTTCATTCACTAAAGGATTACAATCAGAAAGATTACTGACAAAAAACTCAGAGCCAAAGCTCTGTACATTCTCATACAAAAATTGTGCATGTTTTGATGCATCTTCCTTCTGTGTGTTGCTGCATGCTGGAGAAATTCCAGAGCACTGGAGCACTATCAATTTTCTCTACTGCTACAGGTTCTCCTAAACTTTCACTTTTTGTCTTGTGTGTTCTGTTGAACATTCACTTGTTTGCTGCTACAAAAATCTTTTGTCTCAATCTACAGAAAAACATTCTATTCTTTTGTCTTTTTTGATTCCTTTCCAAAAACTGGCGCCGAATTCAAATTCAACCACCTCAATTAATTTTCTGCCAAATATTAACTAGCCAGCATGGTTGTCAGACACAGCAAGGGGGCAACAATCCAAATTTGATTTCATCTAATGGGGCATTTAATGCATTTTCCCGTTGCATCTCAGGATTACATATTCCAACATAATGGACACCCTTGACCTCTTTAGCTTTCGTCCTCTATGCTAAATGTATGTAGGTTTATATTTTTAGAGAGTTTCTTTAGTTGTTACTCATAGAAGGTTACTGTACAAAGATAGAAAGTTGCTCCACATAAAGAGATGGTTCAATCCACCCAAAACAAAAACACGTACATATCTTGACTCCAAAAGTTATAGATAGTTGAACTGGAAATGCTTCTTTGGAGATCATGGGCATCATACAAAGTGGTCTATAGATGTTGGGTGTACATCATCTCTGTCTCTCTTGTCTCTCAAGAAAAATATTGCAGTAGATAACAAGAAAAAAATCAATGAGAGCTACATAACAGCTAGCAATTAAATTGACTTTGTGCACCTTATTATTTCCGTAGCAACAAAGAGAAATAACAGTAGCCATAATAATAATTTGGAAGAAGCAAAGAAAATAGAATAAAATCAATGACAATGAATTCAACAAAGGGGGAAATAAAATTGTACATGTTTCCCATAAGGGGTCGCCTGTCAACATAGGGTGTAACACCGTCCACTCCTTCCCCACTGTTGTTGCCTCCTCCCATTTTTAGTTTTGTGGCCTAAATCTCTCTCCCATAGTGTCGCAGAAATGTTCTTCACTCTCTTCCTCGCCAAACATAAGAAATAAATGGCAAGTAGCGTATGCCTTATTTCCACAACAAAGTTGAGAGAAAAATAATTGTTGATAGGGGGGTGCATTTACGCCAAGTGTATGGTGTTTTAGATTTTTAGCATTGGGTGTTTACTTAGTTATGCCAAGTGTAACGTGTTTCAGATTTTAACAGTGGGAGTTTACATGTTTATGCCAAGAGTGCACTTTGTTTGTATGTCAATCTCAGAGCTGCATTAGAAATGAGAGAGGAAATGCATTTTGTTTGAAATTTGCAGCACAATAAAACATAGAATAGCCTTTGGCTGTAGCGCCCAACATAGAGGGTGAATGTTTTTTTTAATTTATTTATTCATAGAAAGATGTAGGGTTAAATATTTTTGGGCTTGAATCATAGTATAGAGTGTCTCAAATTTAGTTTCTAAATTAGACATTGCAATATTAAAATTACAATTTACAAACATCTTTTTCATAACTATTAATTATAGTTTCAAACTGACTTTAAATTAAATACAATACTTGACTTGACTTCCCAGCAAAACATCTTCTTCACTTAATTCATTTTCATAAAAAAGATATATTAATAACATATGGTGCTTTAATTTTAACGATGGCATATGTATCATGTTCAATGCTTTTTTCCATAACCGCCAAAAAAAGAAGTTAATGGTAGGCTCCACATTTATTTCCCTTATGAAGTTTTTTCATATAGTTTCCTTTCCTTTATGAAGCTTTCTTTAAAAATAGATAGTTCCTTAATAATCTTTTAATAAAGCAACTACTTTTCCTTGGTGTGGGAAAAGAAACTTTGAAAATATAAATTAATTAAATTAGATATTTATTAGCAATACTACTTTTAGAAAAGGGAAGGCATCTTTCTATTATTTCAATGGGATTTTTAATGAAAATAAATGGAATATATAGATAATTAAATGTATTTATCTATATGAATTTTATAGACCTTACACTAGGAATTTTCATGTTAAAAGATTAGGCTTACATGTGTGTGAATAAATGTGTTTTTTAATTATTTAGTGGGTGGAATTTTATAGTAGTTATATATATGACTTTCAAAAGGATATATCCATGCTTTTATATAACCATAGAGACTAGAATTACTAGAAAATATTTATAGAAGAAAGATTTCTCTTTAATCATCATGCTTCCTTATAGTTAAAAGGAAAATAACATCATGAATTTATAATAGAAATTTTAATATATATTTATATTTGTTGATCTTTATTATTATGCATATAAGGGAATTAGTGTACATATTTATTGGTGTATGCTTTTTTTTTTAAATTGTAATTTAATTTTAAATCTATTCCTTAGATGGAATAAAAATTATATAAGGGAATTAGTGTACATATTTATTGGTGTATGCTTTTTTTTTTAAATTGTAATTTAATTTTAAATCTATTCCTTAGATGGAATAAAAATTAAAAAAAAGAGGTTATTATTTATTTGTTGATCTAATTACAAATAGATGATTAATTGAACTAATAAAAGATCTCCCTTTGTCAATTCCAAGCATGTTCATAAAGAGAATCATTATTGTATTTTTGAAGCATTTTTTGGTGGAGAATTTTCTTGGGTTACGACTGTCATTTACTCTGCAAGAATTGATTGTATTGATGTGGGTTTACTAATAGTTTTAGAAGTATCCTTAAAGTAAAATACATCTATTTATTGATTGTTAGTATAGATTTGCTTATTGAGTTTCCTTTGGAGCATCCCAAAACTCGAGTTTTCATTTTTGAGGCCACCCCATTTCCAGATGTCTTTTTATGAATCATACACATGCAACTTTTATTGTTATCAAATAAACAAATGTGTTCCTATTATGAAACTCACCAGGTGATGGCGAACTTGCACCCACTTGTATACATTATCACCATCTCTATCAGCTCGTTTGAGGAAGACATTATAGGATCAAAAGATAATGCTCCTCCTCCCTCGCCTTCAGACTTTTCTTCTGTTATTTGGGCTGGCATGTACCAAAGCAACATTGCAGTCCTCGTAGAGAACATTGTGAGATGTTGCAACGACACTATTGAAGATGCTAAGAAGACATGTGAGGAAGCATTTCATGTGCAAAACCATGACATCGAGATGGTGCAACAGGCAGTCTAGAAATTCCATACAACATATTTTGTTTTCGATGCATACTGCGACTTCCTTCGAGCATTGAAATATGATGCATTGTATGGCATGGGCGATGGTACTAGGATTAAGGAAGCTTTTCTAAAACTCCTAGAAGACATACAGTAGATTGTAAATAGCTTCGTTAAGATAGCTACTTGTTTTTTTTGTGGTGTTGGGGAGAATGGTTTTGCTTTTGAAACAACATGACAACATCAACTTATGATTTTTTGTGAAGGTGCGGAACATGGATTCCCTCTTGATACAGAACATATACACTGCCTACTAATCATCTGACCCCTTCTTTTTGCTAGCACAACAAGTAGTTAAATATTATATGTGGTGTGAGAAATATGCTATGGTGGGAAGAATGTACATCTCCTTCCCCCCGCTCTAATACTTTTTCCTTTGGTCCTTTCCGTTGTACATATGCATCAACCAATATGGCAATTGACTCGCTGTTTCTAAGTGTTAATTTTGTGTATGCTTGACTTCATGTATCTTTAATCTATTCTAATTGAAATATACACATGTATATTTGATCTATTATAATCAAAACTATACATATGCCACGTACACAATTGGCTAAAAATGAGTATACCCAATAATGAATCACATAGAGAGTATCTATTTTTCCTTTCCTTGCTCTGCACAATGAGGTAGATGTTAATAAAAAATGTGCATAAATTAATTTTTGTAGGCATGTTGCTCCTTGCACCCGTCTGAATTTAGTTGTTGGGCTCTTCTTTGGGCTACTCAGATTTATCTAGCAATAAGTTGTTATTGTTTGATGGAAAGGTTGTTCTATTGACTTCTTTGCACAATGCCTTACATCCAATACATTTGTGCAGGATTCTCTCCTTGACCTACACCATGGAAAACTTATTCACTCCAGATGCAATTAGATTGATGCATGGAGTAAAAGTGGCTTTGGAACCTCATGTCCAGGTCATACCTATCTCAAGTTTTGGCTCTGAATATACACACATCAATCGATATAGGTTGGATATCTCTGATGGTATGCACAAGCACAAAGCATCATTGCTAGCCAAGTACAACGCCCAGATAGAATCCAATGTGCTCGCACCTGGCTCCATAGTGCACTTGAAAAGATATAGTTGTCCTCAATCAGCTAGCACATGCTATGTTTATGAATTGATTTCTATATGACACAAGAATAAGTGTGGCCTGCTCTCCTCTTATATCTTGTTGCTTATACTTTATCTCGCTATAACTATTTAGGTGGATTGTATTGTCGACCTTGACATTGTGCACACAATGCATGCTATTGTTGGGGAGCCAATTTTACTATGCACAAAAGATCTTGAACAACTTGGGCGCTCAACAGGAGAATCCTCTGACTTGCCCGCATCTTGAAAAAACCCTTGCCTTCCTAGAAGAATCACTCCTCGACGTCTACTATTTGGTGTCAATCTAGTCCTAGTGTAGTATGACTATGGATGGTATGCGTTGCAAAAAAAATCATGTTGTAAAGAACTATGTCGATATTTTTTTTATGTGAAAAAATATCATGTTAATGCCTTTAGATGGATAGAAATATGTAAAATATTATGTTTCTTTATTTAACAAAATGTACATGTTTGTTTAGAAGCTTACATATGCACCTTTGTCTTCTACCATCAAATTTTGTTCCTTCTCATACAACATGCATTTGTGAACCAGTAAGGAATAACTTTACATTTTCATCTACACTTTGGCTATGTAAGCATTTTGGTTTCATCCAGGTTTGCTATGCTCTTATTCCTAATCTACCCTGACATGTCTAGACCCACATATGGCAGAATCCTCAATAGGGAACAGTGCAAATGACCCATATCAAAAAGAGGTAAGAAGACAACAAAACCGAGAAAGAAATTGAGCTTACTATGCTTGCCATAGAGAAGAGATAGCTACTCGAAGGTGACTAAGAAGATCACATGAAAGTGAAAATAGCCCCCAACAAAGAGAAGCCCAAAGACTATGAGATTGTGAGAAAGTAGAGCTTACTATGTTCATCATAGAGAGGAAATAAATGCAAAAAACTACAATAGATCTTTACAAAAAGAAACATGGCTATATCAACATATGAAAATGCAACAATACAAAGAACACGAAACAACATGCAACAACAATGATAACTTGATGATGGCAATGAATATTTTTTGGCAAAGAATAGATGCACTGTCCAATCGAAAAACATGCATTGTATGCAAGGAATGTTACCCAGGCATGCTTCTCCATTCATCAGATACTAATGAAACTTGTAAAATATGCTTCACTGAGAGAGGTATCCATCAATTCTCTACACTCAACAACATGGACCCAGGAGAGCAACCGTTTCTTTTGAAAAGACTCACCCAAGTGGAGGAAATGCTCATTGCCAGAGTCAGTCTAGTACTACAAGTAACCCACACTCTTGGAGGGTAGTATAAATATAGTGTCCACACAATTAGTTTCCCACAAGATATCACAAACATTTCAAAAGTTCTTCCAAGAAGAATACAAGACTTCGACGTTATCATAGTTCAGAGGCTGCATATAGAAGGGAATTATTATGATTGTTATATAAGTAGAAGTCATATTAGAGATGCATTGCAATACAAAGTCAAATATGACCCATACTATCACGATGTTGCAATAATTTTTGAGCACTTAGTGCAATTTCCTGAAGCAAGAACAAACATATTGAATATGCTACACACCATTGAAACCAACGAAGACATGGTGGTTCCAAATAATCAAATTGACTATGACGGGGACAATATTGAAATTAGCATAGTAAACACATCATCATTTATGGCTAGACTACCAAACAGATATTTTGAATTAGAAATTATTAAGAAAACACTAGACATTGAGGACAACACAAACAACATTATTGATTGGCCTGAAATAAACCCATCTCTAATAAATGAATACAATACTAAGGGGCTGCTTGATATGGTATTTCTGACACTCTTTCCAAATGGAGTTGCACTACAAATGCAACCATGAGTTAGGGAAGCATACATGCATGAGTATGCACTTCACTTGATGAGATTTAATGACCAAATATTTGGAAGGCATCCAAGGTTTCAATATTTCATGCTTAATCTTAGGATGTGACATCGTAGCTAGGGGCTAGCCATAGTTTTCATTAAAAAAATGTAGAAGAAAACATGCTAACCACTATTGAGAACCTTTGAGCACACTTGAAAAGCCTCCCTAACACACAATTAGCTCAAGAGCTCATGCACTTTGGATCTTCAATGGGGCGCACAAGACCATATTGGAACAAGTGTCATGTTGAACTAACAAATATGATCAACAAAATAGGGTCTCCCACTCTATTATTCACATTAAGTGCAACTGACACAAAGTGGCCAGACCTACAATGTTTGATCTCAGATGGCGTAGTGGTAGGAATGCAAACAAATAAACAACACTTAGAAAATGTAATCAATAACCCCCATACCACGTCATTATACTTGCATCAACGATTCACAGTGTTTTGCGAAGAGGTCATTGAGAAACTCCTCGGTGCAAAAGATTACTGGTATAGGTATGAGTGGCAGCATCATGGCACTGCACATGTACATGGATTCCTTTGGCTCCATGATACACCATACATGGATAAACTTGATTGGGATGATAGTGTAGCAGTTGAACAGGCAAGAACATTATTTGAGAAATATTTCAGTGCTTGGAATACCCGTGCTACATCACAGGTAAACAGCCCAATTTTCCAATCTCCACTAGACGATCCATGCTTACTAGACACAACAAGAATACCTACCATACAAAGCTAGGGGAAAAAACTAGAGTGTCGATACAAAGCTCCATGGAAAGAGAAAATTATATCTACCCTATCAAGTGACAAGATTGGGAAAAAACAATATGAACCTGCACGGAATGATGATAGGCTAAACATACACAATCTAGAAATGATTTCAATATGGAGAGCAAACATAGATTTTTAGCCTGTCATCTCGTGGGCACTTGTTCTGAAATACATTGCTAAATATGCATCAAAAGCAGAGAGAGAATCTGAGACTTGTACTGATATGCTAGCAAGAATATCTGCAACCCAAAAAATAGATGAGCCGGCCCTCGCAGCATACCGAAAATTCATGGCAAAAATTGTGGCAGAGCATGATATTGGAGCGCAAGAAACATGCCATATGCTTCAGAAATTTCTGCTTATTGTTTGTAATTGACCTTTTACATCTTTGAATGTTGGATGGAAAATGTTCCATCGAATAAAAAGAAAACCAGATGAAAGTCACCTACAACCTAGCTACCTTCATTCCTACATTAATCGGCCTCTAGAATTGGAGACAACAACACTACTTGAATTTGCACAATATTTCTCGTATTCTGTAAGTCACAAGGGATGCAAATGGATAGAAAGAAAGGTCAAAGTGATATTCAATATTTTCCCAAAGTTCTACACCATCCCGGATGAGGGCTCAGGCCAGTTTGAAACATTTTGCTGGAGCGAGCTACTACTATATTAACACTTTCGAAGCTTGGAAATCGACATAGGGATTACTATGGATACAATAATTGCAAATTGGAAGCAAATGAGTGCATCCAAATATGATGTATGGCATGTCCATCGCACCGCCCCCTTAGACGAAAACACCGAGGATGCAGAACCAGACAGTGAAATTGAGATGGACACAAGGGGCATAATAGAAATGAATGAATGGGAATTATTTTCACAAATGGGCCCCTCAAACAACATCAACCTAAATGAGCTTGAGATGCTTGGCAAGCGTGAGTTTGATAGCAGCTACATATGGGATCAACTTGTAGTGCCCTAGGAGCTTCATGAAATCGCCACATAATTCATAAACATGAAAAAAGCATGGAGCCATGAAAGGCATGATCCAGGTAAGTATGATGTCCCAAACTATACATTATCATCCAAATAAAAACTAGCACTCACACATAATATCAACCATAGCAAACATCACTCAAATAAACCATTGAACATGATTGTTCAAGGGATAGCAGGTACATGAAAATCCTAATTGATTGCTCGCATAAGAAAAGCACTTGATAGTTACAATCCAGACCAACAAAGCCAGCTAGTCACATTGGCTCCTATAGGGGTTGTTGCATTTAATATACGCACATTGACTATACACTATACACTCGACTATACACTCAAATGGAAAAACACTTTGGAGCCAATTCACGACTATTGTCACCTTAGAAACAATGTTCTGTCAACAAGGCGAGACTCCAGAACAAAGACAATTTCGTCAACTGTTACAAAACATACGCAATGCAGAAGCATCATAGGAGGATTGGGAACTTTTAATGACATGCACATAGAAGCATCTCACCTCCAGTGAAAAAGAACTGTTTGAAAAATCAATGCACTTGTTTGCTACCAATGATTTAGTTAGACTTCACAATAGAAAAATGTAAAAATTGTTAAACCGTCCAATTGCAATAAGTACTGCAACTAGCAGCAGGACCAGAGCAAATAATACAACTACTGATGAACAACTTGAAAATCAGGTATTGCTTTGTAGAGGGAAACACATCATGCTCACAACCAACTTATGGACACAAGCAGGACTTGTAAATGGAGCTCTAGGTGAAGTTGTTGAGATAGTTTACAGCCCTAGTTCTAGACCACTAGATGTTCCACTTTATGTTGTGGCAAGGATTGATAATTATAGTGGGCCACTATGGAATGAAAATGACCCCAAAAGTATACCGATAGTACCTATATCATTGGACAGCCGTAGGCAGATTCCACTCACAATGGCATGGGCTATTACCATACACAAATCTCAGGGCCTGACACTAGCCAGAGCAACTATCGACATTGGAAAAATAGAACGGTAGGGACTAACATTTACAACTATATCCAGAGTGAAATCGTTGAACGATATTCATATTTAGCCAATGTTCTCCTTTGAGAGATACTCAAAAATGCAAAACCACCCATATACAATTATGAGAAAAGAAGAGGAAGCTGGATTACAACAATTGTCTCTAAGAAGTGAAGGTTCACAACTTTTATCCCTTTCTCCCTCACATCTCTCCCATTTATTGTTGGATATCAATTCCTCTTTTACAAATTTCCCAGTTGCAGACATCTACTATAGCTCATGACAAAATCATCTACAAGAACAAGAGATCAATCCTCAAGCATACATTCCACTCAAAGGAATCGACGTCATTGTTGTGCCCTTAGCACACATGCCCCGTTCAGAATGGGGGCCCTCTTTTCTTTCGCCTTGTCGGGTCTGTTGAGGCTGCCTCGTTTTGCATGCCCCTCCTTTTTGATGTTCCGCATGGTCGATGTTGCTCCAATGCTTCATCATAAATCGATCATGCCTCTGCTTTTGGGTTTTCTTCTGCCTTTCGGGGCCTCGAGGATTCCCTTTGGCATTTTGGCTCTAAACGGCCCTGGTCCCCTCCGGGTCCGGGCCTCCGGGGTTCCCTTTTCGGGCTTCCCTTTTGCCTTTGCCATCCTCCGCGGAGTTCTCTGGATGTCTTTCCACCCGTCGGGGTCCGCCCTGCCGCCCTCCGCTTGAGTTTCGTCGGAGATTTTCGGGGCGGCACCTTCCACTTCGGGCCCCGGTCCCCGGAAGTCCCCCTCTAGACTTCCATCCTGGGATCACCATCTGCGATAGCAGTCCTCTGGCGGCCTCCCACTCCTCAGGCCCCACCTTGGGTTTTTTCCACCGATGGTTTATTTTGTCCGCCTGCTGTGGGACCTTCCGGGCCCGGCCGTTCGGAGTTTCGTCACCGGAACTCCGTGACGGGTCTGCCGTCATTGACGAGGGACCCCTTTCTGGCTTCCCGCCATCTGGGCTCCAGGCCTCTCCTCGCCCCTGCCGTTCAAAATTCCTAAGAATCTCGTGGTGGCCGCCACGCCACGTCTTTTCGGCCTTCGGGTCTCGGGGTCTCCACCGTCGCTGTCGACCTAATTCAAATCCCAACGACTTTTCCCGCCACCGTACGTTCATTTATTGCAGGCATTAATGGTACTTGGGGTATATAATGCCCAACTCGCCAGTCATTTTCATAATCCGAATTCTGGCGAATTGCACAAGACAGCATCAGGAGCCCATTGCCTTCAACTGCAGCGTCTCGACCGTCATCGTCAACTCCACTCCGTCAATCCCCGGTGGATTTCATATCTTCCCGCTTGGCGTATTCGAGGTAGGCCATCCCCTCGCTCTCCCGTACATCTTTTCATGATTTTCATAGCTTTAAAGGAATGAACAAATCAATAAGGGTTGGTAAAATGGAAGAGCGGTAAATTGCGCTCATTACCCATGCCTTGATTTTCACCAAACCTATCGGAAACGCCTTCGCCGCCGATCCGAAACTTTTCAGTCATGCGGCTGCTCTTTGTGCAGGGCAATCCCTCACCTCATGCCCAAACCTCATCTTTGCCATTAAACTTCAAAAACTCCAAGTCCATGCCAATGGCAATCCTCCTCCCTGGGGCCTGGTCCGTTGGATTTCCTCCCTCGGGTTTCCATGTACCTTTCACCGAGCTTGATTCGTCGATCCATCCCACCTCCCTAGCTGTCGAGTCCCGATGCTAGCTCCGCTGTGGGAATCTAAAACTCCTCCTACGCCCTTTGACTGTCTAGGGCCCGAACCCCCGGAGTTCTGCCTTCGAAGTTCCGCAGGCGAGGGCTCGCCCGTTTTTTGAAGCCCTTAGCGGATTTAACCTATCCCTGCCCCTTCGGGCCCCGGCTTACGAGTTTCCCTGGTACGTTTTCCGTGCGCCCCGCTGGGCACTCTTTTGGCGCCGACCTCAGAGCTTTCTGGACCCCGGAGCCCACTTTTCGCTCCGCCATCGGCATTTTTTTTTTTTATGCCTCGACTGTCCGCTTCCCGGGTCCCAGGTCCCGGACTTCCGTCTTCGAAAGTCCGGCTCTCTCCTGCCAAATCTGCTCGATGCCATGGGACCTTCCAGGCCCGGCCTTTCGAAGTTCTGTTCCTGGAACTCCGTGATAGTTTCGTCGTCCTCCACGGTGAACCCTTGGTGGACTTCCACCCGCCAGCCCCTGGGAAGTTCTCCGACACCCCCGTTTAAATCGACAAAATCGAATGACAACCGGCGCGTCGCATCCTCCCGGCTGCCAGGCCCTGCCTGGCCGAATGCTGTCGGGCCTAAATGACAAACCTCGCTACAGCTGCTTGTCTTCTGGGCCTCGGTCCTCTGGCTTCCACCTCTGGATTTCCGCCTATTGCCTGCCGTTATCAACAGCAGCCTCCTGACAGCTTCTCGGCCTGAAATCTCTAGTGCGCCTTAGATCGACCCAAACAGGCTCAAATCCAAATCTGACTTCGACCCATGTCCTAAATTTTGTTCCTCTCCATCATGAGCCTCCTGAAACATTAAAATTTGACCAAGGAGGGTCCCCGAGAGCTTTCGGCTATGTTTTCCCTTCCTGACAGCATTCCTACCAAGGAAGTCCGGCCCTCCGGGCTCGGATTGTCCAGATGCCCTGAAACGAAGGTCGATAACGTCTAAGGATAAAATTTATGATATACTTAATTGATTATTTAGATGTTATGCTTAAAATATGGACTAACATGAACACTTTTGATGTTTTGTTGCACTGACTTCGCCCTTGCTTGCAGAATATATGGAATCAGCTGCAGCAACTTAAGGGGCCTCTACCAAAAAGGATAAGGGCAAAAAGTCAGGAAGGACCCCTCGGGGAAAAGAAGATAAAGATCAGATGAAGTTTCAGTTCTAGGGTGAGCTGCTCCAGTCAAAGGTCTCGACGGACTAGAAGGAGATTTCAGATACCAACATCGGCCAAATGGACATAGATGAGTTCACTCAGAGGGTCAAGGTCAACCCTACGACAAAGAATGCCAGACTAATACGACAGAGTGGAATCGCCAAAGCTGTCGGTTTCCCTCCTCTCATTGCACCCGAACTAGTGATGGCTTGCCAAGAAGCCTATCAAATAGACACTAGAACAATTGTGGACAAGGAGGGGAACATCCTCGCCGACATGTCGCTAGAAGGAATCACGAAAAATATTTCACATTCCCACGTTCCCACACATGGAGGATCCCACATTAGAACAATGCCAAGCAGCGTGGGATGCTAGTCCATCAGGGTGCAAGAAGTCTATCAACCTCTACTGGCTTAAGGAGAAACGGGGCAATGTTGCGAAGGTTCCCCACGAACTCTTCCGTAGTGATTTCCACGAGGACTATCATGACCTAGTGACTATGCTAAGCAGGGTTAAGGGTCTCCCAGCAGCTGCCTACTTCCAAGAATGGATGGCCTACTACATTGAGCAGATCCTGCGGGGGAATGAGGATGTTAACACCAAGGTTTTATTCGACTGGGGAGGCATCATCAGCAACTGCTTCCATGAGCAGTTTGTTAACATCAAAAAAAGTTCTAAGTTCTATATGACCTCCTACTTGGTGTACTCTCTGGCAGGTCAAAGATAATACAATAGGCTATTTGTGGCACCCGATCAGGGGCACAGGTGAGGGCTCAAGCCGTTTGACAAGTACCCTCAACTCCAATATCGCAACTTCAAAAAGGAGTACTGCCGGGTCAATGATGCCTTCATTGGCCATATTATTAGGTTAATCGATGGAGATTTTGAAAGGAGAGTCTCCCACAGTGCCAGGGCGCTCCTAAAGGAGTATTCCTTCTTATTTATTCAATTCCCCAAGTTTACCTACATCTGGGCCCAGGGTTTCACAAAGCGGCCAAATAGATTGCCGCGGTACCCAAATGACAGGATCATCCTCCTGGAGCTTTCCCAGCAGCTCCAACACATTCAGACCGTCTTCAGCAATAAACACGTAGCAGGGATCCCCTATCCCATGACCCTTGGCTAGCGCCTGTACTGACTATAGACTTCCCAATGTGCCAGTAATTCGGAGAAGGAGCTAAAAGAATATCATTTTGATTGGTACACGGCCCGCCCGCGGGTGGATCCACATGGCCATGTGAGGAAGGCACTAGGGCCGACCTATGCCCACCAATACCATATTGAAGATTTTTGGGCTGACTGCCAAGACGACAAGGAGGTCCACGCCAGGAACTACATGCGCATGACCGTGTAGTTCCTGAGGAGAGTACAGTCGTTCCCAGTGCCGGATCAGGTCGAGGAGGATGAGGCCACCATCATGCATCTAAGGTACCTTACGATTGCCAACCTAGAAATCCCCTCCATTGATTGGGATGAGCAAGAGGTCGATGACCTGGACACCATCACCCAGCCAATCATAACTCATACTAAGGAGTGGGTCGATGGGAAGGTGGCACACCTAAAGCGACAAGGAGTAGTCCTGACATATGAAGTGCTCAAGAGCAAGCCCAGTGCTACGGAGGACGTTACCGCCACCACATCAGCTGGTGAGACTTCCAAGTCTCCTCTAGTCACCAGGTCCCAGAAGAGAAAGGGAACAGAGACCACGTAGTCTGCAGATCCCCAGGAGTAAGCAAAGGACACAAGAGGCTCATCTCCCAAGAGGCTCAAGCAGATAGTGGCTACGACAGAATCGCAGTCTACCTTGGCTCTCCCTGCTCCTCCTGTTGCACCATCTGCCTCCCAAGTTATGGTCACCGCATCTCCGCCGGTGGTGGACATTTCTGTCCATCTTGCTCCTTCGCCCCCAGCCGGGTCGATAATTAACGTTGACTCCTCTTCTGGCATGACCACTCCCCCTTCCTCTTCTGCTGCCATGTCACCTATTACATCCCTCCCTCTAGTGGCAATAACATCGCCCATTCCTGTCGCCGCCATTCCTGAGGCCCTTACCAGACATATGCAGAACCTCCCCCCTGAGCTTTCCCAAATCCTAATGAACCCAGCTCTCCAAGTGGCCCTCGCCCAAGTCCTCGCAACGGCTCAGCCTTCACAACCGCCAATAGGGCCGCCAGCTATGGAAGCCACAATGCAGATTTCAAAAGAGTTGGAGGAGTGAGAACAGGAAGCCTCAAGGTCTATGGAGGAGGGGGCCGATGAATATCATGAACACCCTGAGTATGAGCACCGAACCATCGATAGGGTGGTCTATGAGGGAGAAGAGACAGGCTCTTCCGAGAACAGGGATGAAGAAGATGGTTCGGGTGCCAAGGAGATCATCCAAACATTTGATGAAGACCTCGAGGAGGAATTGGCGCAGCAATTAAAGAATGTTGGGGAGGAGACGGAAAGGTCACTATCTACTGAAGAGGGGCAGCCACCAGAGGAGCAGCCGCAGGGGGATTTATCCAAGGCTGAGACCCATGTTGTAAAGAGCCTTGAGGCCGAGGTAGCTGAAGAGAAGAAAGAAGAAGAGACCGCGAAAGAAGGTCCCACCTAGCAATTGTCCACCAAACTACCCATCAAGCACCTCCTATTCATTCAAGACTCCGACGAGGAGGAGGAAGCTACAAAAGAAAAGGGAAAACCCCAAAAGGAGAAGGAGGCAGTGGTCTTACCTTTGACAGAGAAGGGTGAGGGCAGCCATGATGCACCCAAAGATAAATCTACCATGCCCGATTGGTTGGAGAAATAATTTGAGAAAGCAATCCCAGTGCTGAAGGACCCAAGGGCGAGATTGGAGGCCATCTTGGCCCGATCCCTAACCACAACAAAGAAGGAAAAGAAGCCTAAGGTCCAATTCAAGATAACAATGGACTCTTCCGGCTCCCGAATAACACAAATTGCAACGCCTACATTTGGCCAAGCAGGGGTGAGTTACAGTATCTCCACCATTGACCTAGGGACAGCAACCAGAGAGTAAAAGGTTGGGCACCTTGAGGAGTCGGTGGCCATAGTGGTGCACTTGATAAAGCAGGCCAAGGTCTCTAAGGATGAGCTCAAAGCGCAAATTGCTGCCCTAACAGACTACATACAGCAGTGGTCCTCAATGGACGAGCTACCCACTACCTCCATGGCTGCATCACAGTTACTTTCCAAAGAACAGATAGATAAACTAGAGAGAAGGAAGAACTTGGAAAAGACCACTGAGGATTGGATCCGACATGTTGCATACGTCAAAAACATGGGAATCAACAGGGCTGTGTGGATAGCCAACAAGTTCTTGGAACTGATCCAGTCTCTAGAGAGTACGAAGAGGCTTTGCACCAATTTCCCTACAATATATGACTCCACCTTCCTGAGAATTGAAGCCATCCTTCAGATGCCTGAGGACACATGGGAGGAGAAGCTAGAGCTGAAAATGGAGGATCATTGGCTGGTGGATGTGTGGCACAGAGACCTCATCAACCAGAAGGAGAGGTTAGAGAAAATCCTGAACAAAGTGGATCCAGATATCGAATGGATCAAAGAAATTCGGGCAGAATGCACCGAGTTTCTCAAGCTAATGACAGGCTATGATATGCCCATGGTACAAATGGATGCAGAAAAGATCAAGCCATACTTCTAGGAGAAGATGAAGGACGGGATAGCCAGAGAAATTACAATGGAGTTCCTGAGTTTTGCTGCCCATGACTTCGACCAATCAGAGCTATTCAGAGACCAAAGCTCAAAGTATGACGAGGACTGGAAGCGGATGGAAGAGAACACTAAGGAATGGAGTTACTAGGCACTAAGATTTGAGATCCTCGAGATAGACAAGCTCCAGGCGGTCATCCTCAAGTACATTGAACACGTAGCTTCAGAGGAGCAAGAGGACAGCCCAGCCAAAGAGGAAGATTTTCCTGAGGAGTAGCTACAGCCAAGAAAACAGCAATTAGCTATAGGACGAAAGAGCAATAGTGCCATCCACTAGATGATGAAATAGGGAAGAGACAAAAAATGTTTTTAAATTGTAAATCTATTTGGGGGTAGGTGAAACTCTATTTTTAATGAATCTTGGCCACACAATTGTAATGAATCTTGGCCATTCATTTAACTTTTGGAAAACTATAAATAGAGCACTCCCTCATTTGCAAAAGTGAGAGTTGAGTTGTAAAGGCATGCTGTAGAAATTTATAAGAAATATCATTGACTTGGTGTATTTCCTTGATTTCTCTCATATCATTTGATTCATTCTCTAATTTAACATGTTCAGCTTAGATCTTGTTGCTATTTAGTTAGTTGTTTGCTTTATTTAAATAAATCTTAAGAATGTTGTTGGGTGATTGTGAAAATTTCTGCTTTGTTGATGATCCCTTAGTCCATACTTTTTGTTGTTTGCTGAAGGTAGACAGTTGTGCAAAGTTAGCCTGGACTTGATTGTAAAGCTTCCCTAAATATTTATCTTTGATTCATGCATGCATGTGGTGAATAAAGGATGAAAAATCTGCAGCCCTTAGAAGATAGCACAATTTTCATGATACTGTAAAATCCTTTGTTAAGTGGGATATTGTTTTAAGGAATTGTCCATTGTAGGAACCCCATTGTCACTATTCATAGCGAGCTTCAGACTTAGGAACTTTTCCCTTCCTTCGCTCTTTTTCCCTTTTTTAGAAACTGACCTATGCTAAGGTTCATTGCACATTGTAAAGCCAAATCCAACAATTAGATGGAGTTCAAGATTATTGTTTGAACCTACAGCCAACCCATAATAGCTTTTATCCTAAGAACTCCATTCTAAAATCCAATTTCATGTTTTATGTCCACACTTTGCATTTTCTGTAAGACCACCTTATGATTCCAGAAAATCACATCAACTACTAAGGTATCTAAGCACTGTCATGACCTAACATCCGAGAGACCTTGGGATAGTGTTTTGCAATCCGATTGTGGGAGATTGTCTTTCAAGAGGGGTAGTGCACCTACGCACTGCCTGTGTTGAGAGGTGCATAAAAACACCATCAACAGAACTAGCGCTAGAAGGAGGGCCACAGTGAAGATACTAAGTTAAGGGATAAAGCGAATCTGGATCGGATCGGATCATTCTCCCCAGAAAGGTTTCAAAGAGTTCTACAGTCCACACCAAACAAGGGAGAATTCGTAGAATTGCAGCCTCCTAGGAGGGAAAAACGAGCACAAGGAAGTAGCGCTTCCTCTTCCTCTTCCTCCATTCCATATGCCCCCATTTCACTCTCACCTTCATTTAGCTGGCCTTCATCTTCCACCCAACCATCTCAAACAGCATTTACATCTTCTATCTCCGACAGCCAGGGGATTGCTCCTCTCCCGGCCTTTCTAGCCCAAGGCACGTTCAAGACAGCCATAGCTCAAGGGCAGCCCCATATTGTTGTTGTATTGCCAATACAACCCCAAATCCCTACTTCTCAATAGCAAACGCCACCTCCGCCTCCCCCCATGGCTTGGCTAGCGCATAACCCTTCATCGATACATTTTGCTATCTACAATGATATGCCCAAGAACCCGGAGGGCTTTTGTTCCAAATTCCATCCACGCGATATGCAAAGGACAGCTGGAGAGCATATCAAAATATTTGAGATGGCTGTCACCAAAATGCAAGTGGATCACGAGGATGTTGTATGTCGCCTTTTTCCACATTCTTTGTGGGAAGAAGCCTTTTATTGGTACATTAATCTGCCGAGGGGATCCATCACCTCGTGGAACCTGATGAAGAGTGCCTTCCTATAGAAATATAAGATCCCCATCAACCCTTCGGACCTTTACCAGCAATTCATGTCTATCAGAAGGGAGGTCAATGAACCTATTGGCTCCTTCAATGACCGTTTCCATCGGGCCCACATGAGGCTTTAGGCTCCATACCTCCATGATGATGCGACAGCTCTCCTGGTCTACTATACGGTGCTAGACAACCTCACGTTGGCCTTAGTGAAAAGGATGCGCCCACCGCCTGCTACCCTATTGGCCGCCTATGCAGAAGCTATTGTCGCTAGTGCAGACTTGGGGCAAAATATCTCTGGCCCACTACCCTCTTTGGGGCCAGTAGCCCACCTAATGCAGATTCAAGGGCTTAATCATGCGTTTGCTCACCAAACTCCTCTTATGAACCAGGTGCCTCAATTGCCTATGGTGTCGCATCTAGGGCAGCCATTGAACTATGCGCCTCCCGTGCCTTCCTATTTGCAGCCGCAACAACAGTACAACTATTCCCAGATTGCTCCACAATAACAGGCATATTCCCAATAGCCCCAGGCGCCATTATACCTGTCAGAATCAGAATTCCCTCCGGCCTATCAGAATCAGCCAACGGCCCCGCCCGTGGTTCTCCAAAATCCAGCCTCGTCGCCTAGAGGCGCGACTGAGATAGACAAGCTAGAGGAGCTGAGCGAGATGATCAAGAAGATGTCCACGGAGATGACGGATTTAAAGAATTAGAATAATCAGTTGCAGGCCTCCCAGCACAACTTCCAGGCCAATCTCAATCGGGACAGCCGAGATAATAGAGACAACAGAGATAATCAGGAGGTGGGCACCTCCTCTAGGCAAAATTATGAGAGGGGGCAAAACATCAATCAGAATGCAGAAAGGAGACCTTCTCAAAGGAAAAATCGTATATGGAACACCAGGCCCAATAATGGTGGAGTCCCCATGCCATTCGATCAACCGGCAAGTAACGACAAAACATTCAGCGGCGTGTATCTGGCCGAAGCAGCTTTGTCCAAATGGTGTCGACCTCACAAAACCAGCTACCATTCTGAACTGGATTGTCCCGAGTTCCAGACAGCTGCTGAAATCTTCCAGGTGGAGGTAGAAAATGTTGTCGACAATACCAACTGCAGGGACATCGTCCCATCTGAGCCCTACAATTCCTCATGTTTGCTGGTCAATCAGGCACCATTTCTGTGAGGTGACCACAACGAACCCGAAGTTGAGCCTACTCCTGTTGAGGGTGAAGGAGCGCCAGAGGTAAGTAATGAACAAACCTTGGCTTAGTTTTTTGATTCAGTAGATAATGGTCTGGTAAATGAAAATGAATCATTTGTGGATGAGGTCCACATGTTCCATCAACGGTTGAGTCTTTACTTCCTTAGGAATAGGCAAGCGGGTGGACCCTTCACAACTTCTACCCCACCAAATAACTTCGCCACCCCGCCTGATCCTGATGCCAGTAACAACTCTAGGCTTCCTCATATACTCGCCCAGTACCTCCACAAGAACCAGTCTCAAAACCAGCCACAAAATTAGCCTCAAGGCCAACCTCAAAACCTGTCTAGTCAAACAAAGGTCCAAACCCCTAGTTCTACTATAGGCCAAGCTTTTAGCTCTGAAATCGAGTAGATGGGCGAATAAGTGGCAGAAGAGTTCAAAAGGGTAAAAATCAGCTTATCTACCTTCGAATTACTCAAAGTTCCCGCCGTGAGGCATGCTTTCTTCAGGGTTCTGAATGGGACTCCATCCTCTAATACGACACAAGAAACTCCAGCTAAGAGGGTAACCTTCGAAGAGCCTAGGAAAGAACCTAAGATATGGGACAATACTGGAAGAAGGAATGATGCCCCCGTAAATCAGTCAGCAAGTAGACAAGATGAAAATGAGCCAGAAAGGGCTAATAGGCAGCTTTCTAAGGACCAGTTGTTTAAGAAGACCAGGGATATGGATAATGAACGGAACAAAGGTCAGGTAGCTCAAATGGACACACCTGTGGGCATCCTCTAAGGGAGACCAGAAACTCCTCCTTTCCTGACCACCATTAGGATGTTTGGGAAGAACTTACACAACTGCCTGCTCGAATCAGGAGCTTCCGCCAATGTCATGCCCTTGGCTATATGCAAGGCCCTTGGCATCACTCCCATGCCTTCAAAGAGAAAGGTGACCTAGTTGGACAAAACAGAGATCAACATCGTGGGTGAAATAAACCGCATTCCCATGCAGATTTTCGTAGACCCACGAATACAACAAGTCATTGATATTCAAGTAGCCGACATTCTCGATGCTTATGGAATCATTTTGAGAAGGGAGTTCACTAAGGCATTGAATGGATACACCGCCACAGACCTTTCTCACATGTGGCTACCATGGAAGGGACTGCCAAATCAAATCCGCATCGACCGTGAACCTTGTATGAAGTATATGATCACGGAATATAATAATCTTAGCGAGGTATTGTTCGTCGAGACTGATTTGGGGAATTATCGCCCTATTGCCTACCAAAATGAGGTCGGCCCTCAAGAAGAATGTGTAGATGAAGTGTTGCTGGTGTTGTGTAGTCCTAAGCTAGTTCTACATGAATGCCCCCAGACACAGAAACATTGGTAGAAGCTGATGATGAGCCTGATCGAGACGACGACTGGGGATTATTCGATGGCTTCCGGGAATTCATGGAAAAGTGTGTAAGGGATTAGCTCAGTCTAGGGGTGCGAATGAATTTTCAGGATCTCTTATTGCCAAACTGGTGCAGGGTTCACAATGCTGCTCACTCTGAGTTTGACTGTTGCTTATGTCAAGCAGTAGTGGTGAGTGTTAGAAAATTGGCTCCCCCCAAACAGAAACTCCAAAGGAGACACCGGTGGAACTGCCTGTTGATCATTGCCTCGAACCAGAGAACCCCCATAGGGTCATTAGGCCCACTGTCCAGCCGAAAGAGAGCAAAAGTTCAATCAGGCATGAGGGTAAGAAATCCTCCGCATGCTGGACGCTCTGATTTGATGGATCGAAGTCGAGGCAAGGAGCTGGAGCAGGAATTGAACTCATCAGTCCAACGGGTAAGACATTCCTTGCTGCTCACCGACTGTCATTTTATTACACCAATAACGTAGCACAGTATGAGGCCTTAGTCCTTGGTCTTCTTATGGCTTTGAAGAAAAATGTAAAAGTGCTACAAGTCTTCGGGGATTCCGCACTCATAGTTAAGCAGGTCAGGAAGTTGTACTCCTATCATGATTGAAGGCTCACAAATTATAGGCATAGGGTTTGGGACCTATTAGAGGGCTTAGATGCATTCAACATACAATTGATCCCTCATGCTCAGAATCGCACAGCTGATGCCTTGGCCCAAGCAGCCAACACTCTACAACCCCTCTCTTTGTCTGGGCTCAAGAAATTCACTATTGAGCTGACATCCACGCCATTAGTCCCGGATAATGTCACCCACATGCAAGTCTTCAATGACGATAAGCACATCCTTCAGTTCATCACCAGTTCCGACGTATTCGCAGCCCAAATAATTGATGAAGCTGATCCATAGGAGGCTGAATTGGACATAGAGGGGTTATTAACCTCAAGACCAACACGATCGCCAGAGGTATGGTTCAGCTAGAGCGCATATTCGACTTGGATCAGATAAGAGATCAGGATCAGCAAATGAAAAAGGAAGCCATAAGTAACCAGTGCAATGCACACAACCTTGGGACAGCCGAGGATACTAAGAATGTTTTTATCGGCAAGGTGTGCACGTCGGAGGAGAGAAGAGGAATCACGAATGCGTTGTGAAGGTACCATGATGTGGTGGCATGGAGCTACAAAGATCTGAAAACTTATGACACCTCTGTCATTACACACACTATCCCTCTTAATACATAAGTGAGGCCATTCTGCCAGCGGCAGCGCCCTATCAATGCCTTGCTGGAGCCTGTCATTTATAAGGAGGTGAAAAAATTGCTTTCAGCAAGAATCATTTTTCCCGTCAGGCACTCCACATGGGTGGCTAATTTGGTCCTGGTCAGGAAAAAGAATGGAGAGATCAGATTGTGTGTGGATTTTTGCAATCTGAACCGTGCCTCGGAGAAAGACAACTATCCTGTACCGTCACTGGATGAGGTGCTACAAATCGTCAACGGCTCCTAGATGATGTTGTTCCTCGACGGATACTCTGGGTATAACCAGGTGATGGTGCAATACGAGGATCGCCACAAGACGACGTTCACTCCTAAGTGGGGGACATTCGCATACAGAAGAATGCCTTTCGGGCTCATCAATGTTCGCGCCACGTTCCAACACGCCATGGATATCGCCTTCAAAGACCTAATTGGCAAGTGCATAATCATCTACATGGATGATTTGACTGTATTTTTTAAAAGGCGAAGCGACCACGTCTCTGACTTATGCAAGGTATTTTAGAGATGCAGAGAATTCGGAGTTTCCCTAAACCCCAAGAAGTGCATTTTCGAAGTGACTGAAGGTAGGCTCCTTAGACACATCATTTCAGAATAGGGAATCTCCATTGATCCTGAGCGCATCGAGTCCTTACTCAAAATTTGGCCCCTGGGCAGCAAGAAGGAATTAAAGTCTTTCTTCGGAAAGATTAATTTTGTCCAGAAATTCATCATAGGTTTCGTAGAGATTGTGAAACCTCTCAACGCCATGCTCAAACAGGATGCCAAAGTCGAATAGACGCCTGATGCCAAACAATCCTTCGAGGAAATCAAATGGGCCATTGCTAAGGCACCTGTGTTAATTAGCCCAGACTATCTGAAGCCATTTTACATCTACTCATTTACTTCAGAGTATTCTTATGCTAGCATGTTGACCCAAAAGGACGATGAAGGAAACAAGCATCCGATCACCTTTATGAGTGCTCCCCTCAAAGATGCTAAATTACGCTACCACAACATAGAAAAGTAAGCGTACGCTCTCGTCAGGGGGGTGAAGAAATTCAGACACTACATTCTACGCAACAAGGTGTTCGCTATTGTCCCCGACCCTACAGTCAAGACACTACTCATGTAGAATGAATTGGACGAATGAAGGGCTAAGTGGGTCACCCTGCTCCAAGAGTATGATATGGAAATCCAACTAATGAAATTGGTGAGAGGGTAGGCACTCACTCACACAATTGCTAAAACAGCAGCAGAGGCTGGACCTGAACTCACGGTACAGCAATACCAGCTTGAAGATGTCTCCCTGGGAGAATGGTATCAAGATGTCGTTTATTATCTGTTAAATCATAAGTGTTCACCACACCTGCAAGGAGTCCAAAAGAGGGCCCTGAGATTGAAAAGTAACGGCTACATGCTGCAAGGTTCCATCCTCTATAAGAAGAATCATGAGGGCGTTTATCTAAGATGCCTTGGCAAGGAGGCAGAACGCGTCTTGAGGGAGTTTCACAATAAATTTGGTACGGGCCATGGCTCGGGTTCTTCTATAGCACATCAAATACTGAGAGCAGGGTATTATTGGCCAACTTTCTTCAAAGATGCCCATGGCCATATTCGTTCATGTCACACTTGCCAGACCGCTGCTACCAGGGAGAGGAATGTTGCTGTCCCACTGCAGCCCGTGCTGGAGGTAAGGCCTTTCGCGCAATGGGGTCTCGACTTCATTGGTCTGGTAAGTCCTCCATCGTCTGCGGGACACAGGTACATTCTTACTGCTACTGATTATTGTACTAGGTGGATGAAAGTGATAGTATGTAAGCAATGCACAACTGAAGTAGTTACCAATTTTCTAAAAAGTTTTATTTTAAATCATTTTGGTTGTCTGTATGCTTTGGTATGCGATAATGGACCCGCATTTGCTTCATTAAAATTTGTCAGTTAGGCATTTGACTATGGAATTGCCCTCAAATTCTCGTCTAATTACTACCCTCAGGGCAATGGCCTTGCCGAGTCCACAAATAAAAATCTGATTACTGTGATCAAAAAGCTGCTAGATAGGAATCTCAAGGACTGGCATACCCAGCTCCGTTTCGCCCTTTGGGCTAATTGCACCCGCCACAAGGCTTCCCTTGGCGATTCCCTGTTCCACCTTGTCTATGGCCTAGAGCCTATATTCCCCATCCATTTGAAGATTCCTACTCTTCAGTTCATCAACGATTTTTATGAGGGAGGAGATTGTAGGGAAACTCGGTTAGCTGAGCTCTTACATTTAGAGGAAGTTTGAAACTGTGCAATAGAAAATTTTGCCAAACATCAAGGTGTAGTTAAGAGATGGTTCGACTGCCGAGCCAAAATCAAGGCCTTTAGGATTGCAGATCTGGTCCTATATTGGGACAAGGCCCATGAGAAGAAAGGGGGACACAACAAATTCGACAAGATTTGGCTTGGCCTCTTTCAGATAGCGAAGATTTTGGGAGATAATGCCTTCTGCCTAAAAACCTTGACCGGTGAGAATATCCTGTTGCCAGTCAACGGGTAGCACCTGAAGCATTACTTCCAGGCTTGAGCTCCTTCGAGCTCTTCGTTGTAAATACCTGTACATAGGTTAGAGTAGTTGCTTTTTTGCTTATTTGCGTTTGTTTGCGTCGCTTTTGTTTTCTCCCTCCCGGCAGTTTTGTTTTGAAAGAGGTTTCTCGCTCCTTTGCGGTGGTCGTGCTCGCCTGACAAGCGGTCCGCTTTGTTGTCCGTTCTTTGTGTTCTTTGGCTAAATATTCACTCTAGA
This sequence comes from Sequoia sempervirens, assembly GCA_007258455.2. Taxonomy (NCBI): domain Eukaryota; kingdom Viridiplantae; phylum Streptophyta; class Pinopsida; order Cupressales; family Cupressaceae; genus Sequoia; species Sequoia sempervirens. The sequence goes on along the minus strand of VDFB02289002.1, from coordinate 56,246 downwards.
CTATCGGTCTTTGAAAGCTATCTGCGAATGATTTCCTTGTTTGAACTCTGCTCAGAACTTGACCCTTAACTGGATCTTCTTATCCACATCTTGGATCTCACACAAATTATATAATAATAATTTCTGAAGGACCGTACTATGGTTGTTATGACACCCAAGTGAGTGAAAAATCTTAAGTCTACTCCAGTGACCACTGCAGTCTCAAACCCATTGTAGGCTTCAATGCTTACCTGGTCAAGCTGAAATGGTAAAAGAGAAATAAAATATCAAAGCAAAAAGTGAAAAAGGGAAATTCTAGAAAAAGAAAATAAATGACCATATGGGCGTTCGGATAACTCTATCGGGGCTATGGACTCCCGGCCGGCAGTAGAGCAATATCTATGAGATTGTAGCGACAACTCCGTTGGGGCTATGGACGCCTGACTGGCAGCGGGGCAATGTCCAGGTTACTTTTGGTGTTAGGAAACTTATGTAGCTCACTTGGTTGAAGTGATGACCTTGGTCACTATCCCTAGGAAAGGAATGAACTCACCTCACACACGCTTCTGAGATGTCCGATAAGCTGACCCATTTAAGGATCTCGTTCTCTTGGATTCATCTTTGGAAGCCACTCCTAGTCTGCGAAACCAGAGATTCTGGGTCCTGAATGAATATTTATCCCTAGAACGCTCCGGAGTGTTCTCTAGCGGAGTCACCATTTGTTGTGTCCTTAGCACACACGCCCCGTTCGGAACGGGGGCCCTCTTTTCTTTCGCCTTGTTGGGTCTTTTGGGGCTGCCTCATTTTGCATGCCCCTCCTTTTTGATGTTCCGCATGGTTGATGTTGCTCCAATGCTTCATCATAAATCGATCATGCCTTTGCTTTTGGGTTTTCTTCTACCTTTCGGGGCCTCAAGGATTCCTTTTGGTATTTTGGCTCTAAACGGCCCTGGTCCCCTCCAGGTCCGAGCCTCCGGGGTTCCCTTTTTGGGGTTCCCTTTCGCCTTTGCCATCCTCCGCGGTGTTCTCCGGACGTCTTTCCGCCCGTCGGGGTCCGCCCTGCCGCCCTCCGCTTGAGGTTTGTCGGAGATTTTTGGGGCGGCGCCTTCCACTTCGAGCCCCGGTCCCCAGAAGTCCCCCTCTGGACTTCCGTCCTGGGATCGCCGTCTATGACGGCAGGCCTCTGGCAGCCTCCCGCTCCTCGGGCCCCGCCTTGGGTTTTTTCCACTGACGGTTTATTTTGTCCGCCTGCCACGAGACCTTCCGGGCCCGGCTGTCTGGAGTTCCGTCCCCGAAACTCCTTCACGGGTCCACCGTCGTTGACGATGGACCCCTTGCCGGCTTCCCACCATCTGGGCTCCGGGCCTCTCCTCACCGCTGCCATTCAAAATTCCCAAGAATCTCACGGCGGCCGCCATGCCACGTCTTTCCGGCCTCTGGGTCCCGGGGTCTCCGCCGCCGCCGCCGACCTAATTCGAATCCCAGCAACTTTTCCCGCCACCGTACGTTCATTTATTGTGGGCATTAATGGTACTTGGGGTATATAATGCCCAACTTGCTAGTCATTTTCACAATTTGGATTCTGGCGAATTGCACAAGACAGCATTAGGAGCCCACTACCTTCAACTGCAGCGTCTCGACCGTCATCGTCAACTCCACTCCGTCAATCCCCAGTGGATTTCATATCTTCCCGCTTGGCGTATTCGAGGTAGGCCATTCCCTCGCCCTCCCGTACGTCTTTTTGTGATTTTCGTAGCTTTAAAGGAATGAACAAATCAATAAGGGTTGGTAAAATGGAAGAGCGGTAAATTGCGCTCATTACCCATGCCTTGAATTTTGCCAAACCTATCAGAAACGCCTTCGCCACCGATTTGGAACTTTTCAGTCGCGCGACTGCTCTTTGTGTAGGGAAATCCCTCACCCCTGGCTCGAGCCTCGTCTTTGCTGTCAAACTTTAAAAACTCCAAGTCCATGCCGACGGCAATCCTCCTCCCCGGGCCCGGTCCATCGGATTTCCTCCCTCGGGTTTCCATGTGCCTTTCGCCGAGCTTGAACTGCCGATCCATCCCACCTCCCCGGCTGCCGGGTCCCGATACTAGCTCCGCCGTGAGAATCTAAAATTCCTCCTATGCCCTTTGACCGTCCCGGGCCCGAACCTCCGGAGTTCTGCCTCCAAAGTTCTGTAGGGGGGGCTCGCTTGTTTTTTGAAGCCCTTAGCGGATTCAACCTATCCCTGGCCCTTTGGGTCTCGGCTTGCGGGCTTCCCTGGTACGTTTTTTGTGCACCCCACTGGGCACTCTTTGGGCGCCAACCTCGGAGCTTTCCGGACCCCAGAGCCCGCTTTCCGCTCCACCGTCGGTGTTGTTTTTTTTTTTTTGTGCCTCAACCATCCGCTTCCTGGGTCCCGGGTCCCGGACTTCCATCTTCGGAAGTCCAGCTCTCTCCTGCCAAATCTGCTTGCTGCCATGGGACCTTCCGGGCCTGGCCTTCCGGAGTTTTGTTCTCGGAACTCCGTGATGGTTCCACCGTCCTCCACGGCGAACCCCTGGTGGACTTCTACCCGCCGGCCCCCAGGAAGTTCTCCGCCACCGCCATTTAAATCGACAAAATGGAATGACGGCTGACGCGTCGCGTCCTCCCGGCTACTGGGCCCCGCTTGGCCGAATGCCGCTGGGCCTAAATGACAAACTTCGCGACGGCCACTTGTCTTTCGAGCCCCAGTCCTCGGGCTTCCGCCTCCGGATTTCTGCCTATTGCCCACCGTTGTCAACAGCCGCCTCATGATAGCTTCCTGGCCTGAAATCTCTGGTGCGCCTTAGATCGACCCAAAGAGGCTCAAATCCAAATCTGACTTTGACCAATGTCCGAAATTTTGTTCCTCTCCATCATGAGTCTCTCGAAACATTAAAATTTGACTGAGGGTCCCTGGGAGCTTTCAGCTACGTTTTCCCTTTCTGACAGCATTCCTGCCAGGGAAGTCTGGCCCTCCAGGCCCAGATGGTCCATATGCCCTGAAACGAAGGTCGATAACGTCTAAGAATAAAATTTATGATATACTTAATTGATTATTTAGATGTTATGCTTAAAATATGGACTAACATAAACGCTTTTGATGTTTTGTTGCACTGACTTCGCCCTTGCTTACAAAATATATGGAATCAGCGGCAAGCACTTAAGGGTCCTCCGCCGAAAAGGATAAGGGCAAAAAATCAGGAAGGACCCCTCGGGGAAAAGAAGATAAAGATCAGATGAAGTTTTAGTTCCAAGGTGAGCTGCTCCAGTCAAAGGTCTCGACGGACTGGAAGGAGATTTCAGATACCAACATCGGCCAAGTGGACATAGATGAGTTCACTCAGAGGGTCAAGGTCAACCCTACGACAAAGAATTCCAGACTAATACAACAGAGTGGAATCGCCAAAGCTGTTGGTTTCCCTCCTTCTCTCATTGCACCCGAACTAGTGATGGCTTGCCGAGAAGCCTATCAAACAGACACTAGAACAATTGTGGACAAGGAGGGGAACATCCTCGCCGACATGTTGCGAGAAGGAATCATGAAAATATTTCACATTCCCACATTCCCACACATGGAGGTTCCCATATTAGAACAATGCCAAGCGGCGTGGGATGCTAGTCCATCAGGGTGCAAGAAGTCTATCAACCTCTACTGGCTTAAAGAGAAATGGGGCAGCGCTGCGAAGGTTCCCCAAGAACTCTTCCGTAGCGATTTCCATGAAGACTATCACAACTTAGTGACTATGCTAAGCACGGTTATGAGTCTCCCAGCAACCGCCTACTTCCAAGAATGGATGGCCTACTACATTGAGCAGATCCTGTGGGGGAATGAGGACGTTAACACCAAGGTTTTATTTGACTGGGGAGGCATCATCAGCAACTGCTTCCATGAGTAGTTTGTTAACGTCAAAAAGAGTTATAAGTTCTATATGATCTCATACCTGGTGTACTCTCTGGCAGGTCAAAGACAATACAGTGGGCTATTTGTGGCACCCGATCAGGAGCACAGGCGAAGGCTCAAGCCGTTTGACAAGTACCCTCAACTCCAATACCGCAACTTTAAAAAGGAGTACTGCCGGGTCAATGATGCCTTCATTGGCCATATTATCAGGTTAATCACTGGAGACTTTGAAAGGAGAGTCTCCCACAGTGCCAGGGCGCTCCTAAAGGAGTATGCCTTCTTATTTATTCAATTCCCCAACTTTACCTACATCCGGGCCCAGGGTTTCATAGAGTGGCCAAACAGATTGCCGCGAGACCCAAATGACAGGATCATCCTCCTGGAGCTTTCCCGGCAGCTCCAACACATTCAAGCCATCTTCAGCAATAAACACGTAGCAGGGATCCCCTATCCCATCACCCTTGGCCAGGGCCTGTACCGACTACAGACTTCCCAAAGTGCCAGCAATTCGGAGAAGGAGCTTAAAGAATATCATTTTGATTGGTACACGGCCCGCCTGCGGGTGGATCCACATGGCCATGTGAGGAAGGCACTAGGGCCAGCCTACGCCCACCAATACCACATTGAAGATTTCTGGGTTGACTGCCAAGACGACAAGGAGGTTCACGACAGGCACTACATGCGCATGATCGTGTAGTTCTTGAGGAAAGTGCAGCCGTTCCCAATGCCGGGTCAGGTCGAGGAGGATGAGGCCACCCTCATGCATCCAAGGTACCCTGCGGTTGCCAACCTTGCAATCCCCTCCATTGATTGGGATGAGCAAGAGGTCGATGACCTAGACACCATCACCTAGCCAATCATAACTCATACTAAGGAGTGGGTCGATGGGCAGGTGGCACACCTAAAGCGACAAGGAGTAGTCCTGACATATGAAGCACTCAAGAGCAAGCCCAGTGCTACGGAGGACGTTGCCGCCACCATATCAACTGGTGAGACTTCCAAGTCTCCTCCAGTCACCAAGTCCCAGAAGAGAAAGGGAACAGAGACCGCGCAGTCTGCAGATCCCAAGGAGCAAGCAAAGAAGGACACGGGAGGCTCATCTCCCAAGAGGCTCAAACAGACGGTGGCTACGATAGAATCGCAGCCTCCCTTAGCTCTCCCTGCCCCTCTCGTTGCATCGTCCGCCTCCCAAGTTATGGTCACCGCATCTCCACCGGTGGTAGACATTTATGTCCATCTTGCTCCTTCGCCCCCGGCCAGGTCGATAATTAATCTTGACTCCTCTTCCGGTATGACCACTCCCCCTTCCTCTTCTGCTGCCATGTCACCTATTACATCCCTCCCTCTGGCTGCAATAACATCGCCCATTCTTGTCGCCGTCATGCCTAAGGCCCTTACCAGACATATGCAGAACCTCACCCCTGAGCTTTCCCAAATCCTAATGAACCCAGCTCTCCAAGCGGCCCTCGCCCAAGTCCTCGTGACGGCTTAGCCTTCACAACCATCAACAGGGCCGCCAGCTATGGAAGCCACAATGCAGATTTCAAAAGAGTTGGAGGAGCGAGAACAGGAAGCCTCAAGGTCTATGGAGGAGGAGGCTGATGAATATCATGAACACCCCGAGTACGAGCACCGAACCATTGATAGGGTGGTCTATGAGGGAGAAGAGACAGGCTCTTCCGAGAACAGGGATGAAGAAGATGGTTCGGGTGCCAAGGAGATTATCCAAACATTTCATGAGGACCTCGAGGAGGAATTGGCACAGCAACTAAAGAATGTTGGGGAGGAGACAGAAAGGTCACTATTTACTGAAGAGGGGCAGCCACCAGAGGAGTAGCCGTAGGGGGATTTATCTAAGGCTGGGACCCATGTTGTAAAGAGCCCTGAGGCCGAGGTAGCTGAAGAGAAGAAAGAAGAAGAGACCGTGAAAGAAGGAGGTCCCGCCCAGCAATTGTCCACCAAACTACCTGTCAAGCACCTCGTATTCGTTCAAGACTCCGATGAGGAGGAAGCTACAAAACAAAAGGGAGAACCCCAAAAGGAGAAGGAGGCAGAGGTCTTACCTTTGACAGAGAAGGGTGAGGGCAACCATGATGCACCCAAAGACAAATCTGCCATGCCCGATTGGTTGGAGAAACAACTTGAGAAGGCAACCCTAGTACTGAAGGACCCAAGGGCGAGATTGGAGGCCATCTTGGCCCCAATCCTAACCACAACAAAGAAGGAGAAGAAGCCTAAGGTCTAATCCAAGATAATCATGGACGTTTCTGGCTCTCGAGCAGCACAAATTACAACGCCTACATTTGGCCAAGCAGGGGTGAGTTATAGTATCTCCACCATTGACCTAGAGACAGCAACTAAAGAGCAAAAGGTTGGGCACCTTGAGGAGTCGGTGGCCACAGTGGTGCACCTGATAAAGCAGGACAAGGTCTCCAAGGACGAGCTCAAAGTGCAAGTTGCTGCCCTAACAGACTACATACAGCAGTGGTCCTCAGTGGATGAGCTACCCACTACCTCCACGACCGCACCGCAGTTGCTCTCCAAAGAATAGATAGACAAACTGGAGAGAAGGAAGAACTTGGAAAAGACCACTGAGGATTGGTTCTGACAGGTTGCATACGTTGGAAACATGGGAATCAGCAGGGCTGTGCGGACAGCCAACAAGTTCTTGGACCTGATCCAGTCTCTGGAGAGCACGAAGAGGCTCTGCACCAATTTCCCTGCAATATACGATTCCACCTTCCCGAGAATTGAAGCCATCCTTCAGATGCCTGAGGACACATGGGAGGAGAAGCTAGAGCTGAAAACGGAGGATCATTGGTTGGTGGATGTGTGGCGCAGAGACCTCATCAACCGGAAGGAGAGGTTAGAGCAAATCCTGAACAGAGTGGATCCAGATATCGAATGGATCAAAGAAATCCGGGCGGAATGTGCCGAGTATCTCAAGCTAATGACAGGCTATGATATGCCCACAGTACAAATGGATGCAGAAAAGATCAAGCCATACTTCCAGGAGAAGATGAAGGATGGGACAGCCGGAGAAATTACAATGGAGTTCCTGAGTTTTGCTGCCCGCGCCTTCGACCGATCAAAGCTATTCAGAGACCAAGGCTCGAAGTATGATGAGGACTAGAAGCGGCTGGAAGAGAACACTAAGGAATGGAGTTACCAGGCGTTAAGATGCGAGATCCTCGAGATAGAAAAGCTCTAGGCCGTCATCCTCAAGTACATTGAACATGCAACTTCTGAGGAGCAAGAGGATAGCCCAGCCAAAGAGGAATATTTCCCTGAGGAGTAGCTACAGCCAAGAAAACAGCAATTAGCTACAGGACGAAAGAGCAATAGTGCCATCCACTAGATGACGAAATAGGGAAGAGACAAAAAATATTTTTAAATTGTAAATCTATTTGGGGGTAGGTGAAACCCTATTTTGTAATGAATCTTGGCCACACAATTGTAATGAATCTTGGCCATTCATTTAACTTTTGGAAAACTATAAATAGAGCACTCCCTCATTTGCAAAAGTGAGAGTTGAGTTGTTGTAAAGGCATGCTGCAGAAATTTATAAGAAATATCATTGACTTGGTGTATTTCGTTGATTTCTCTCATGTCATTTGATTCATTCTCCAATTTAACATGTTTAGCTTAGATATTGTTGCTGTTTAGTTAGTTGTTTGCTTTATTTGGATAAATCTTAGGAATGTTGTTGGGTGATTGTGAAAATTCCTGCTTTGTTGATGATCCCTTAGTCCATACTTTTTGCTGTTTGCTGAAGGTAGACAGCTGTGCAAAGTTAGCCTAGAGTTGATTGTAAAGCTGCCCTAAATCTTTATCTTTGATTCATGCATGGATGTGGTGAATGAAGGATGAAACATCTGCAGCCCTTAGAAGATAGCACAATTTCCATGATACTATGAAATCCCTGGTTAAGTGGGATATTGTTTTAAGGAATTGTCCATTGCAGGAACTTCATTGTCACTATTCATAGCAAGCTTCAGACTTAGGAACTTTTCCCTTCCTTCGCTCTTTTTCCCTTTTTTAGAAACTGACCTATGCTAAGGTTCATTGCACATTGTAAAGCCAAATCCAACAATTAGATGGAGTTCAAGATTGTTGTTTGAACCTACAGCCAACCCATAAGAGCTTTTATCCTAAGAACTCCATTCCAAAATCCAATTTCATGCTTTATGTCCACACTTTGTATTTTCTGTAAGACCGCCTTGTGATTCCAGCAAATCACATCAACTACTGAGGTATCTAAGCACTGTCATGACCTGACATCCGAGAGACCTTGGGATAGTGTTCTGCAATCCGATTGTGGGAGATTGTCTTTCAAGAGAGGTAGTGCACCTACGCACTGCCTATGTTGAGAGGTGCATAAAAACACCATCAACAGTCATCAACGGCTTCAACATGTTCATGTTCTTTGGATATTTTTTTATTTTATTGGCAAAAAAAATAGTTCCCATTAATAGTATTATGATACATTGAACACATCAACAGATAATGTTCGCACCTAACCATTCCATTGCTTTCGCTTTACAGGCCTTGAAGACAAATGGAATATATCATAGCCCCTCACCGTCAACCACCAACAATTGTACTATACATAACCAATCTCTTGCACTCGCATTTTAGAAGTTGCACAAAATCATTTTAGTAAAAATTGTTCAAAACTATTTTGACTCGTCATAACACAAATTTTGTATATCATGAACTACCAACAACTGTACTTGGTCCAATTGAGTTTTAACGTTGCAGGCCTTCTTCCATTGAACATAATATATTGTGTTGTTCATCGACTTGGCATATCATACAACTTCAAACGATGTGTTTATATTCAGCTCTACTCGTATCCCATCGCCTGTTGACATTTGCTGTTGACATTTGCTACGAACAATTAGTCTTGCAAAACCCAAATTGCACTTTCCCCACGCGATCTTCCCAATACACTGCCATAGTATACCCTCCTATCTGCGTAACCATTGCACCTTTTTAGGGTGGAAGCGCTAGTTTATCTGCATTTCATTTCTCTGATCTGCTGCAATCGGCTATGAGTCAACCTGATTTTCAAATATGAATTTCTTCCTTCTCAGCGTCTTGGAAAAAACCATAATTTTTCTTCTGGTTGTGGCCAGCATCCTCCTATCGGCATTCAATTTCTTCCTTTCTCTTCGGTAGCTACACGTGCCTTCAATCTTTTTTGCAGGATTCCACCTTGAACAGCTGCAGCTGTCCCTTCCTTTCAACTTCAATATGCAAATCCAACGAGGCCAGTGACTTCTTTCAAATATTGGCAACACAAATAGCTGCCTGCAATCTACCTTTGGGAATTTGTGCGAATGGTAGCCTCCATATAGACTCCTTTGACTGGTGAGCTGTGGCTCCCTATTTTCAAACTTCCTGGGCGGTTTCTACTTTGTCTTTAGCTGTATACTCAATGATCAACTTCTGGCTATTTGAATAGCGATATTCCTTTGTTAGCGACTTCCTTCAGACTTCTGTCTTTTCTTCAATGAAATATTTCTGATCGACATTGGGCGGCTTGCTACGATCTCCTCTTCTCCTACGAACTGCTTCATTCCTCATTCTTTGTCTTCAGCGGTACATTCTCCCTGCAAATGGCATTTCCTGATTTGGAGTATGGCGGCTTCTTCTGCCTTCTTCATCGATACTTTTACAATCTGCGATCTGATTTCACGATCTGCACCTTTCTTTACTGGATGCGACGATTTAATCTTGCAAAAATTCTGCAATATTTCAGCTTTTGTTAGCAGTCAGCTTCCTTGCTTCAATCTACAATCTTACCTTTTCCGTAACAGGTTCTGCGGCTTGTATGGGCGGCTACTAATAAATCGTTTTGCTTTCCTTTAGCAGCAGGTATAATAATCTCCAAACAACAGCGATCCTCTAGCAATCTCTCCTTGACCGCGACCTTCTTAGTGGCGGCTCTAATTAAAAATCAACGATCTACAACTCCTTTTGATCTTCTACACCTGAAGCTTTAACCCTCTGTGAACAACTGGCAACAACAATCCTTCTGGAACTCTCAACAGCCAGCGATCTCAACTTCCTCCTTTATTCTGCTAATGTTGGCGGCTTTTCTTTATCTGCGATCTCCCTTACTTTGGCGATTTCTACCAATCAGCACCTTCACAGATATCTTTCCTCCTAGTGAGGGCTTTAATTCCTTTGACAACGTTTCCTTCCGAACTTTGACCTTACTACAACCTATGGCTTCCTTGAACAAACAGTGACAGGTGAACTTTCACATCTCATTGCAAATAAGAGTAGCAAATCTTCATTCAATCGATGTCTTTCTCTTCCTAAAATAGCTGTGACATTTTCTTACAACCAGCGGCTTAAGTAAATTGGTAGCCTTAACTTTTCTACCGGGCTACGAACTGGTAAACTAATGTTGAATGCACCTTTTATGCGGCTTGTGACGGATTACGATCTCCTTGGTAGTCGATCTAGTTTGTACTGCAACAACATCAAGATATGTCTTCAACAATCAACCTGCGAATTCTTCTTCTAGATCTTAACATACTCCGATCTGGCTCTCATACTTCATGATCCTTCAATAAACGCTTTAGCATGGATGAACTTGCATCTGCGATCTTCAACTCACTTTGATCTGGCTCTAATACCACTATGATGGGGGTGGATGGATATGAATCATAGCGGATCAAACACAAAAATTCAAAAATATATAAACTCAGAAAATCAATCACACAAATACACAAACATTGCTCAAACATGCTGCTACACTATTAACTTTAATCCATCAATTCATTACATGCTGCTGCATTCTCATCTTTCTCCACATGACCACTTGGTCATGTGGACACTTGATCTGATACACCTTGATCTGATGCATTAGTCATTACATCTGCCTCACTATATAGAGGTCTTTGAGATTAGAAAGATCATTCTAGAATTTAGGCAAACTTACAAATATTTATTTTCAATCTTTCTTATCCGTATCTTAGAACTTTTCAATGTAATGACTTACATAAGGGTCGGAGAAATTACATATTCCAACAGAAGTTTAATTATTATTTAATTGATTGTTTTGTTGTACTTTATATATTAAGCCAGCTTAAGTGGTGATGTATCATTTGGAGATTCAGTTGAACTCTTCAAATATATATGACATCTCTCATTTGCCATTTGATGGAACTTTCTTTCCATCTTGAATTGAGCACTCTTATAATCTCACAAATTGAATTCGTGTTTGCTTGACTTGCATAAATCAGGGACGTTAGCCTTAAAAAAAATGATCTAATTAACAATAACATGGTACCAAAGCAATTTTGCAGTTGGTTGTTGGTTCGTTTGACCTGTGAGTCTATGTGCATACAATCTTGGGTTTATCACGTGTCTCTTTTGGAGGCCAGTCAGGGTCGATCTAAACAGAGAAAGGTTGATTAAATGGGGCAACGTCTACCCATCTATCAGATTACATATTTGATTGTAATGATTAATTAATTGATATGTCCATCAGATTTAATATTTGTATTGTAATTTTTAACAAAATTAATAATCTATATATGAATTCCCCCATTGCAATTGTTTATTTGAGGACTAATGGCTCCCTGACATAAGGCATACGTACCCACAACTTGGTTGGCACATTTATTCTATGCTATACACATATTGGAAAGGAAACACTAGTCCGGTGATGGGTATTTGCAGAAGGCAACGACGTAGCATTCATATCTGCGCCATACATCAGAGCCACCCACCAGCGAGGACCCCCACTATGGCCTCTACACTGTTCCATTTCTATTTACAGTGCCTACGCTTGCCACCAAAGGAATCGATTTGCTCAATTCACAATTGTTGCAGTTATTCCGTTCCACATAAACATGGGATCTATTTGTTGTCTTTATTTCATCGGTATAGTAAGGAAATGGGAGTAGTAGAATGGAAGAGGCCGTGTTCCTGTCCATTCTGCGGCTTCCACTCTTTGAGCCACCTTATTTGGAAGTACTTAGACGTTGATTAACACATTTATCATCAAAGGAGGATTTGTTGATGTAGGCGGAAAATGTTATATAGAGGCCACAAGCGAATTTTGGTAGACCATCGATATAAAGATGTAGTGGAAGGAAAGATCAAGGTCGTACTCCCTTTTACGATATACTTTCCAACAAACTCTCTATGGCGGTCAATGACCACTTTCCGACACTCGGTCAATAGGATGGTTTTGCATTAAGCTTAAATGCTTAAGATTTATTGTAAATTTGATCATAGAATTTTCTATTAAATGTTAACTATCGTAGTATGCTACCCACTAGTGGTTTCATTTAGCTACTTGTTCATTTTCAAGTGTTTGTAAAAGGGGTCTTTTTCATTTTGTTAAATGGTAAATCATATTTTTAAGTGTGAATAGTTGACTATAATTTTTTTCTATTATGGAGACTTTAGTTTTGAAGTGATTGAAAAATTATGGTGTTTAATACATATTTTGTCTCCTCTTTTAAAATGTAAACTTTAATTTTCTAAGTTCAAAATTAGGAAAATATGATTATTGTATCTTTTGATTAGCTACTCAAATTGAGTATTATTTTTGTGAAAGTGAATATCACTTGCCCATTTCATTAGAAACAATATCACACTCAATTATAAGATATAAAATTTAGGGCGAATCAAAAATATAATCAACTGAGGTTGTCTTGTGTGTTATTCTACAAAATGGACATAATCCTAACTCTATTTAACTTCTATGAATGGAAGCAATCAATAGAGATAAAGTTCAAGAAACAAGGATTGCATCTTCTCACTATGGGTTTGAAACCGTAACCTACATGAGCAATGCATAATAGAAATGGTGAAAACTATGGAACATTGTGTACATAGATTCTTGCTGACCTTCTCTTTCACAATAATTCTACCACAACACCTAATGATGTATGGACAACATTAGAAAATCTATTTGGTAAGAAAGATGTGATGAGAGGACACCAACTAAAGAGTGAACTAGTAAGTGTTAATCTAACAAACTTTAACACAATTAAGGAGTTCTTTAGTAAATGGAATTTGTCAAGGTTTTAACTCAAACGATGTGGAATAGAAAAACAAGATGAACAATTGGTCCTAAGTGTCTTATCCAAGTTAGGTCCTCAATATTCAGTGTTTGTTTCCACTTTTCCTACACCAAGACAACAAAGAATGTTTTGGGTGCACACTACACAATGTCATCTCTTTCAAATTTTGTTGTTTCTCTCACAAATGACCAAGAAAAATTAATTCAAATGGGAAGAATGTAGCCTTCAAAGCCACAAGTTCGTGTTGCAGCTAAACAAATGGACAAAGAAATAAAGGATGATAAACCACAAAAAAAAAGTGAATTGTGATTTCTACAAGAAATCTAGGGATAATGAAGATAAATGTATGAAGAAAAGGATTCACCATCTTGTGCATCTACTTGAGAAACAAGGGGTTCCTACATCCATTAAAGAATCTTCATCTAGTTCACAATCTTCTAAATCAAAGTATATATCTAGAGGAAAAATACTTATAGTAACTGTAGGTTTAGAGATTTATAAATGGGTTTTTGATTTAAGAGCATTGCATCAAATGTCTCCTTATCCAGAACTGTACACGTCCTTTTATCCTTTTGATGTAAAGAATTTGCAAGTAGCTGATAACACTTTCATATGTGTTTGTGGACAAGGTACTATTGAGATATGCAATCAAAGTATCACTTATTTCCTTTTTGTTCCTAAATTGGTAAACATCATTCTTTCAATTTCCCAGCTTATAAATTCTAGGAAGATAGTTGAGCTCACTTCAACTTTAGTGACAATTCGAGATTCACAAAAAGAATTTTTTTTAAAGTAGGTGAGATTGATAGTCTCTCATATGTTTACACATTTTCCCACTTTGCTCCATCGATTTCATACTCATTTATTCATTCTTCCACTTCTAGTATGGACAATTCATCTCCTCCACTATCTCTTATTCATCAGAATTCAAATGCACTTCATTGATAGCATCTAGATGTTATTTCTAGTAGAAGATCACAAATAGTTGAGAATCATCTTTTAGGGAGTGCTTCACATCTTCTCTTCATTGTACTTTCTTGTTATCATATATATTTTGAGGGTAGTTTTCTTCCACATGGTTTTCTTCCTTTCTCCATTTTATGGGAGATTTTTAGTTCATGGGTACCTCATCAGGCCTAGTTTCCAAGAGCCATGATCCATCTTTGTACCCACCTAAGCTGAGATTAAAGGGGGTGTTATAGTTAATTATTATTTAATTAATTTATTCTACTTTACATATTAATCCACCTTAAGTGTTGATGTATCGTTTGGATATTTAATTGAACTCTTCAAAAATATGTGGCACCTCTCATTTAGCACTTGATGGAGCATTCTTTCCACCTTGAGTTGAGCACTCCTACAACAACTCAAACTAGTTTTTCTATATGTACAAACTTTATCTTTGAGAATATCATTCTATTTTTCATTGCATTCTTTGTTTTCAATCTCACAAATTGAGTTTGTGCTTGCTTGACTTGCATGACTCAATGATGTCAGCATTCAAGCATAGATATTTTTAAACATTAACAAATGATCCCTATAGAACACATGATCAAATTTTCATTTCAAGCACCCAATAAATAAGATTAATATTTTAAAGTATCAAATGAGTAATTTCATGCAAATGGGAGGCCAAAATGAATTCAAGATGGAAATTTATAATAACAAATAAAAAATATTAAACTCAAACAAGTAATTCAAGATATCAACTCTCAAATTTTCAAAATATGATAACAATAAGTTTACTAGTACTTAGAATCTTGTTTCTAAACTACTCATTTTTGTTTTAATAGGTGGAAATGAAAATGTCAAGGGGAACACAAAAAATAGTTTAATTTTTGTCCCAAAAATATAACATAATAAAATGTGGGCTCCATGAAATTATTATCTTTTTAAAAACATTTATGTAAATATGTTGAAAAAATGAATAGTATCATTTAGTACTTGCTATATTTTTATATATTTAATTCAATGAATAAAGAATTTTACTTATTTTTAAAGTGAATTGAGCATGTAATTATTATTATTGTTGTTCTTGAATGTGTATAAAATGGAGGGTACAATATAAAATGGAATTTGTTTCAAATTGAAATTAATGAATACAAAATGACATTGAAAAATGATAAGTTTATTTTTACAAATAAATATAGACATTATTAAAAATAATTAAATATCAATATTCTAGAATATTTTAATTCTATAGAAAATATATGACTAAAAAACCTAAGATAGAATTTGATATCATAGTATCATTTCTTTAAGAAAATCCTTAAAATATGTCATTCTAATTGAAAAGCATGATCAATTGTTTATTTAATATTTTTTACAAAATACACATCCAACATGTATATTTCTGTAATTTTCTACAATTAACATAGATATAATTTTTCTTTTTATTTTAAACTATAGGAATCGGTCGGGTATCAGTCTCCACACCCGCCCCCTCTCCCTTGTCCCCCAAACTACAATGTGTCTCCCCTATAAACTGTAGTGCGCTTGATAAACTTTTTTCACATGATCGGTGGCATTGGTGATACACATGCTCTGGTACCACGGGTTTTGGGGGAGACTAGACCTAGTGACTTCTTCCTTGGAATAGGATGCTTTAGCCAAACAAACTAGACCCCCCACCCACTAAATATAAATTTATTGATGATTAATATTTAGATTAGATTTCATAATAAAACTAATAAACAATAAGAATTGTTTTGCTCAAATAAATTTGTTTGAAAGTAATATAAACGAATACATGACAAACTAGATTAGTGGACTTATCTCTTAATATTATTCATTTACTTCTTAAAATAAGATTTTTCTTAGAAAAATGTTGTCGGTAAGCAGTGAGAGGGTACCCAATTTATAAGGAATCAGGAGACCTTCACCCGCTATTTTGATTGGTTTAATTTGTGCAAGGCAAACATGTATTCCACGATTTCTACGCCATTGTCACAAGTCTTTGGTTTTTTCATATTACTTGTTAAGTAGGAGAGAAGTTATAGAGATAAGGTGACTAAATGAATAGATTTGGTAAAGATCTTATTTCTCACTACTTTCAAACCTCTTAAGCATATGTAATAGTTTACAAAGAAATTATATTCTTCTTCTTTTTCTTTTTTCTTTTTTTCTCTTAGATGATAAAATAGTAGGTTTGAATTATTTTGAAAGATGTACAACTCTCAATTATAGAAAGATTAACAAATTTATATAATATATTAAAAACCCTTAGACCCTAATCCACATAGAGACCATGTTAAAGTTATTAGCTTCTATTTTAGGAAAATAATATCTAAATTTTATTATTTTTAAGGTCAAATTTAGTATATTTTTTCTATTTCTCAGAGTAATATTTATCAATTAGGTTGTAATTATATAGGAGGACCTCAATTTCAAAGAAGATAAAATCAATGAGGAAAAAGTTATAGTCTATAAGAAGTATTAAGGACTTCAATACAATAGAGAGAGGTAATAAGTTTGCATCTTTTATTTATGCTCTATGTTGCTTATTTTTTCTTTTCTTTTTTTCATTTCTATGTCTGCAAGTTTTATATCTTATACAACCTATTTCTACCAGACTTCTATTATTTGTATTAGGTGGGGACCTTTCTAACCCCTTTTTAATTAATCACAAACATTTGAAATTAAAATAGTTTGATGTTATTTCCTTCTATATGTGTAAATCTAATGTAATTATGTTAAGAACGTGAATTTATTCATTTAAATGTCTTGTGTGATCATGAAACCATATGATAAATGAATGCACAAGGGTGTTTTGTTCAATGTTTAGAATTAATTCAAAAATAATACCAAGAATTAGATTAATTAGCTATATTTAGTGAACACGCGACCAATTTTTTTTATTTGCATGCTATCATATAATTAGCTATATTTTGTGAACACGCCACCAATTTTTCAAAAGCCAACGGCATTGTCCAAAGACCAAGTGTCAATCTCTTCGTCTTGCTCCCGTACTGTACTCTTGTAGGAGAGTCCCATAGACCTAAGGCTCTGGTGTTCATTATTAAAATATTTCAGATCACTTCATACTGCCTAATTTCAAATGGAAACCTTAAAGATAGAATATTTTAGTGATGTATAGTCAGGAAAAGCAGAAAACAATTGACAAGTACAGGCACATCTTCATAAAAATTACTGGAAGTGTCCAGAGTTCGCTAAAATGGGTTATTCCTTCTAGTTTAAGATAAGTGTATTGGTACAAGACTATATATATTTAGATATTCAAATGTGTTAGTTAAAAATAAAAATTCACAACATTTCCAAGAAAGAAAGAAAGATGTCAATACACAAATCTAATTAGGGATTTCTTGCTCGCGGAGAATCTGAATTTGCATAATGCAAACATAGTGATAAACATAAATTTGGAGTTCTACATGTCTGTTAGCTACGGGAACCTTCAACCATCTTCAGATAAGTGAAGAGATCTATTGAATTTTCTCTCTATTCATTATTCCAAGTGATGCTACTATTGCATCTTGTTTTCATGGGGGTTACAAAGAAGCCACAAGCTCTGGGGAGGTTGGCATTGACATACCCTCTAAGAAGGATTTGAAGAGTATAAAGGCTTTTCTAGGTTTATGCAGCGGTACCTCATGACCTGCTCCTCTGACTGTTACAAATGTCAACCCTTCATACAATATAGAGAGGTAATAAGTTTGCATCTTTTATTTATGCTCTTTGCTGTTTATTTTTTCTTTCGTCTGCAAGTTCTATATCTTATACAATCTATTTCTACCAGACCTCTATTATTTGTATTAGGTGGGGACCTTTCTAACCCCTTTTTAATTAATCACAAATATTTGAAATTAAAATAGTTTGATGTTATTTCCTTCTATATGTGTTAATTATCTTAAGAACGTGAATTTATTCATTTAAATGTGTGTTGTGTGATCATGAAACCATATGATAAATGAATGCGCAAGGAGTGCAGTGTTTTGATCAATGTTTAGAATTAATTTGAAAATAATACCAAGAATTAGATTAATTAGCTATATTTTGTGAACACGCCACCAATTTTTTTTATTTGCTTGCTGTCATATAATTGCTCAAATTAAAAACTTGAACTAAATGTGATTAATTTTTTTAAAAAAAATTGAATTACCTTGTGAAAGATGCATAACTCACACTCATAATTATAAAATATTAATATATTCATTTATATAACATATACGAAGTCCTCAGAGCCTAATCCAAATAGAGACCATGTTGAAGTTCTAAGTCTCTATTTTAGGCAAATAATATCTGATTTTTATTATTTTTTGAATGCCAGTTTTAGTAGCTTTTCTCTATTCTGAGTAGTAATATTTAGACGCAAACTTGAAGCGATATTCCAGCCTGCCCTTGATTTCAGTGCCATTCTTGGTATACACACCAAGCTGGATAGTTGGCCGAACTAGAAGAGGGAAAATTCGAATTTGGTTTCCAGAAAAGCTCCTAAATTTCTTTAGGCATTTTACATAACCGTATTGATTATCATTCTTATACATTACAATTTTCAACGCAATACATAATGATATGGTTACTGATTTTTTTTTCCGGGATAAGGAAGAATGGTAATTACAGAAGTAAACGTTACTGTGCGTGAGAAAAAGCAGACGATTGTTGATGGAATGTCTTTAACCTGTGCTAAATGGATTTTATTCCCTAACAAAAATAAACAAATAAATTTAAAAAAAAAAAACTTCACACGTCCAAACACTGGCAAAGCATAATAAATTACTTTTTATTTAAGGATAACAATCCGCTAGAGAATAAGTGTTTCTCTGTAGAGAGATGAAGAAGATGCGAGAGAGAGAAACGGTTCTGTATCCGACTGAAATCATTCGTAAATACAGCAAAATCCGGTTCCAGAAGCACATTTGCCGATTCCGCAGCATGCAAAGGTAGAACCAGGGGTGTCGAATTGGGTACAATCACCATCACTTTGGCATTGTTCATAATCGCAGAGATTAACAGCGGTTACTGCTATGCCTAAAATTGCTAATGCCAATGCTAATATTAACACTACGCACAAAACTTTCTTCGCCATTTTTTTATATTCTTTGACGAAAAATGTTGTTGGTAAGAGGAAAGCAGACATGGAATTTATAACGAATTGGAAGGCCTTCGCCGGCCTTTCAGATTATTTTAATCCGTTAAGGCCAATATGCATTCTTCAATTTCTACGCCATTCTGTGTTTTATTGATCACCGCACTTTTTTCCGGGCTTTTCTGTTGTTTTAACTGTAGATTTGATATTTTTATTTTGAATTTGTTATACGTTTTTATGTGCTCGTTATTGGAGATAATTTATGTTTTCAAAGAAAGAAAACTCAAGGTATGTCTTATCTTCCCCATTTTAGTAAGATAAACATTTGTTTTCCAAGTTTGTTAAATAATTTATTTTTTTAATATATATTTGTAATGGTCTATAAAAGTTATTTTATGAGAAGAATATAATTTTATATTTAATTTATATCATCTTTATTAAACATTATTATTTAATGGTTAGATAGTTAATAATAATTTTACACCTTGTTCATATTGTAAGACGAGTAATTTTTTATTTTTGCTAATAAAAAATAATCTTTAATTATTGAACTAAATGATTCTAAGAACAATTATATTGTGATTTAAGCTTTATCTTTGAGATGAAAAAGGAAATTCTTGATAGTATAAAACCATTTTAACAATTTAGTAAAATATTTTAAATCTTTTTCTTATCCTCATCTTTCATAATTGCAATCACTTGTAATCGTTGTGGAAATTCCTATTGCATGATTGAGGAATTTGATTCTTAGTTTTTCTTGAGATTTCTTGTCATCATCATTAGAATCCACCGAAGGAGCAATGAAAGATATCAATTGACTTGCAACTACATTTTCATGGAGTAACCATGCTCTAACATAAGGAGGAAACCCCACATCAAACACAACATCATCCAAGACCTTGTTTAGACTTTGCCTTCATTTTAATCTAATTAAATTAATTTCAATCCCTTGAATCACTTCCTTTCACTATATTGCTTCTATAAAAGTTACCATAAACATCAATGAAACATTTTTATTTAATCCAACTTTTTGGTTACAAATTGAATTAAATCTACAATCCCCTTGAAATTAAAAGGTGGCATTTGTGAGATTATCAAGTCTTGAGAAACTCATTTTCCATGAATTAAAGATCTTATTCTTAGTGGATTGGTAAAAGTATTTATTCTTCATAATTTCCACTACCATGACTTCCTATTTTGTAGGGAATTATTTTTCATTTAATTTATTTTTTTGATTGTCCCCCTATTCCTTTCTTTCTATAATTGCCCAAGAACCACAAAAGGAAAAATATCAATATGTAGGATAACATGGTAAAAAAAATAATGATTGGCCATGTGGTGAATAATGGTATATTTTTTTGGGAAATTCCCTCAACCATATCGTCTCCATGGAAATTCATTGCTATAATTTTATTATAAATATAAAATTAACCATTAAATGGTCCATATTTTTTCTAAATTTTCACACATGATGCACCTCAAATAATATCTATACCTTGTATTCTAAATTTTATCTATTGTGAGGATTCTCATGGGTATGGTTGGCAACATATATGCACTTGTTTTTTGAAGGAAAAGCTATTCTATCAAATATGAAGTATCTAATCAAACCAATGAGTTGAAGCTTCTTTAATTGTATATGCTACCTTAACTAAGTACTCTCTTGTATTAGATCCACTCAATTTAAGGATGGATTCTTATCTAGATTAAAAAAATCCTTTAGCCTTATTAATACAATATTTATATTATAATGAAATATAATTTCTTACCTTTTCTCCATAGACATTATTCATTCTCTATATTTCCTCTACCAATTCTACATTATTCTTCAAAGATGATAATGCATCCCATGAATCTTCCTAAAATGAGGCTAACCTACCATCTCTTATTTTTCACATTATCTATGTTTGTGATAATTTGATTCTATAGTACTACAAAATAGAAAAAGAGAACCCTAGGTTTAGTGTATAAAACCTAGGATCAATTTTTTTTCTTTTTCTAGGGTTTCATTAAGATGGAGATCACCAAGGTGATTAGATTGACTTTCAACCATGAAGGTGAGCCAATTAGACCTAGATCTAAATATTTTCGAGCCTTAGGATGGATTGAAATCGATTTTCCCTAATTAACCTAATTAGTATATGTGCCCTAATATAAAAAATGTAATCTTTTGGCATTTGACAATCTATAATAGGGATTTCCAGGCTGCTCTAAGAAGGATAGAGTGTTGTATACCTATCATATACATTTGAGATCAATCAGAGTAGGAGGATATAGGCACCCAAGAGTGTTTGAATCTTTTTAGGGGTGTCCTAGATCTCTTTGAACATAATACTCTAATGTCATATTTTAGCTTCCGATTCCTGCCTAAAAATTTGTCAAATAATTCTCAAAAAATTATGTGAGTTTATGTAGCTTGAGAAGATGTAGGGTTTTGAATGCAACAATGGAAATAGATCTTCAAGATTCCTTCAATGTCCTTCAAACCTAAAACATGAACATTGAAAGAGAGAGGAAAAGTCGTTCCATTTAGGGGCTTGCCTTAGTCAAACCATGTGTTAGTGTTTCCACTTCCACAATGGAAACATCAATGATAAATTGATAAATGATAGGAAGGAATGATGAATCCACAAAGTGTTGCAACTCACCACCCTTCAATGGGTTCCTTGATAGATTGAAGTCATGCACATCACCTCAAGCTCTTGGATATTGCTTGCTTGAATGCTTGAATTTCTTGGAGACCTACAAAAGGGTCACCTTTCATAAAACAATGATGACATGAACACACATGAACTCACATAGGATTTGACATAATGCTTGGATCTTTAATTGTTGCAATAAATAACTAAGATGTTGCTCTTGACTTTCTCTTGATGTTCACCTCTCTCTCATTAGATTTTAAATGATGCAATAGATAGGTATTTATAGGCATTTTCTATAATTCTCGAAATGTAGATCTCAATAGCTAAGATTTCTAACCTAAATTTCAAATGTTAAAATATGAACACCAACATATTAAAATTTTGAGGGAAATGGAATAGGGGGACATTGCTGCCATAGGAAGTCTATGTCCCATTATGGTGAATGAGTCTTATTTTGGTGTCAGTGTCCCAACCCTAATTTCTACAATTTAAGGTGTTAGGGGAAAAGTATTAGATGAATACATTTATTTTCTACTTGCAATTTGTTAGTACAAGTTGAAATGGACCACATAATGCATAATTCAATAAATTAGCTCCTTCATTAAGTCCAATGATTTAAGGAGGAGCAAAACATAGTGTAAAATTGTCAAGGGTGACAATTTATGATACTAAATTTACCCCCCCACTTTAGTGAGAGTATGAAATTATGTTCAAACTCACATTAAAGTAGAAAGTATATATCAAGAGGAGTCCAATTTTTGAAATTGTTAAGAGATAGGATGACTAAGGATCTAGGGAGAGTGCAGAATCCCCCATGATCTAATATCCCATGGAAAACCAACATAAGCACAAAGGAACAAACACATGTATGAAATACAACAAGATAACATACATGTCAAAAATACAAAGAATACATGACAAAAACATGTAAAATAACATATAGATGACAAAAAAATGAACATAAACACAATGCAAACACAAAGAAAACACACAAAAGATAGACACAAAACACAGGGTTAGTACTAAAAGGATTTAAGTCAGTAAGGAAAAGAGACCTTATCCATAAATTTTCTCAAATACAAAATGTCATCCATTGAATAAAGGAAATGCCCCCATGAGGACCAAAAAGTTACATTATGCCACATCACTCCTTCAATACATAGCTTTACTACCACACAAGTTATGTTATGCTTGATGGCCACGTTAAGGTGTTGATGACTGACATAATAGAAAATTTTGATATTTACTAGGTTAATTACAAATAGAAGGAATCACATGCTAGTGAAGTGTAATATTCATTAGGTGAGCCCCCAAGACAAGGTAGAAAAATGAGAAACACACAAAGTCTAGTGAATGTTAGGAAAATGTGTCTCAACCTTGCAATTATATAACGATGTATTGTTGATAGGATATATATATATATATATATATATATATCCTAGTTATACTGATAGGTGTATACAATGGCATATGGGGCGGAGAGTGGGATGTGTGTAAACAATATTTTGTTAACATTTTCAGGAAACTTCTAAAAAGGCCAAACTAGATTAGATAAATGATACATCGTAAATATAGACCATTAATCATTAGGTTTTAGATCTAATGGTGGATATTTTGTTAGCCTGTCTTGCCCAAGAATGTAATCCTAATTTATGAGGGTGCTACATTATAGTTGTGGTAGAGAGACGATGTTGTATTCTAAGAGTCTGATAGCAGTTGTGTTGTCTCTTTATCTCTGAGTGGTGATACGAGCCTATGAGAAGCTTTCTTTGCAAGTATATTGTAATCTTTTTTATTTACAGAATAATATATTGGGAGACTTTTGGAGTGTAGTTTTTTTCCCCCGAAAGCATTTTCCCCATGTAAATCACTATTTCGTTGTATGCATGATATGTATGTTTTAATTTTGTTTAAGTTTTTGTAACTATTAAAGATCTATAAAATTTTTGCATTATTCTCCTCTCAAGATTAGTGTAGAAATTTGTTCTACTACCTTAGCTTCCTTACAAATGGTATAAGAGCTTAATCACCTTTGGTTTTAGTTGTGGGTTGGGTTTTTTGAACTAATCTAGGTTTGAGTGGGAGCTTGTGTAGAAGAAACTTTGTGATCATGTTACAAGAATTTTTAGATGGTAAGTTCATCAGGGATAATAGAGGTGGATAAATTTTCTAGAAATAATTATAAAATGTGGGAGCTAAAGATGGGGGATCTATTGATAGATCAAGATCTATGGGATATTGTTGATGAAAATGTTTCAATGCTTGTATATTCTACCCAGGCTGCTCAATATGATGTTATGGACCATAAAGCCAAGGGTCTAATTAGATTGTGTTTGGATAAACCTATTTTAATTAATTTCCATGAAAAGAACTCTACACAAATGTTGGGAAACATTTGTCATCTCAGAGAAACCTCCAATAATAGTAATGCCTTCGGTAACTTTAATTTCAAACAGATTGCCTCAAAAACAGGTGCAACTATGTCACAAAGTGGAATAAGATATATTTCAATTACCACATTAATCCTTTTGAGAGAAGCACATGTAAATTCAATTTCAACAACTTGCATAAACAGATTCAACAAACAGAACAATTAAACATGAAAGATAGTACAGAAGATTAGAACACACAGATTTATGTGTTTTTGAGGCAATCTATTTGAAATTAAAGTTACCAAAGGCACTACTGTTCTTGGAGGTTTCTTTGAGATGACAAATTTTTCCCAACAAGTGGTATGAAAGCCTTCTTTTGGTTGCTGGTTCTGGGTATTTCTCCTATGAAGATTTCTTAGTTTGTAAGGCTTGAGGAAATCTGGAGGAATTGGCTGATGTATTGATCCTCTAGTGAGTGGAAGTCTTGTGGTATTCAGAGATAACATGCATCATGAAGGGTGGTGAAGATGGATAAAAAGGAGTTGGTTATGTTGAATTGATCTGTGTCTCCTAGCTGGTAGCGGTATAACTTTAATGTATGAGGTCGATTTCTTTGCTTCTTGGTTGAGTTGTAGAAAAGCTTTCATATTGGGTGTTTGTGTGAGAGGCCTCGTGGTGATATGGAGAAGCTTGGGTTGTGTCTCAGTCATGGAAGAGAGTGCTTATGTTGGGTGGTATTTCTTGGTGTTGGAAGGAATTGTATTCTGTTAACCTCAAATACTGAAGGCTATGGAGTTAATCATTAGATGGTTTGAAAGCTTCTGAAATAGCTTATCTCTTTCTTGGATGCATGTGCATATTGATGGTTTTAGAATTGGCGTGAAGGGGGCCTGGAGTTCTTAAACTGTTATTTCCTTTTTAAGGATATATTGTACTTGCATGTTTTATGTGGTTTTGCAGGTTTTACACATCAAGAAAAACTTGTGATTATGTGGAGTTGTTGTTAAACTATTTTCTAGACCTTGGCTTTTGGGGCGTTGATGGATGAGATGGTTGCAGCTCTGCATGCGTGCTTCGGCATGGTATGAGGAGGTGAGATGATTTCTATGTATGAGATTGTTGGTATGTGATTTGTCACTCAAAATTCTTGTGGTGTTGGTTGTGGATTCCTTGACTATGGTGATCATTGTGGACATGTTTGGAAAATCGGATTTGGTCATGATCTGATGTTGGAGTCTTGGTGTCTATATGGTTATCTTCTTTGATATCTCAGTTTATGATTACTAATGTGATGATGGGTTTGTACGTTCAATGTAATTGATCTTCAAGTTATGTGGTTGGTGGTTTGGCTATCCATTGGCTGCAGTGAGATAACTTGGATGTGGACTGTCTATATCCATGAGGTTGATGCAATGTTGGTGCAGATCTATTAGTTGGCCTTATCTATGGTCACTTGTGCATTAGTGTGTTTGCTTTGGGATGAGAATATGGATGGTGTTGAGTACCTAAATAGTCAATTATAGGGACCTATAACATGTTGTATCACAATGTCATGGATAGCTTGGATACATTTCTTTGTGTAAGATTTTGACAATGATGGTAATCTCTACTTGTTTTGGAGATCTTGGTGCCACTTGATGGACATGTTGTGTGGACCTGAAGGATTTATAGATTAGCAGATGTTGGGTCATGATGCTCGAGAAGCTCGGTTGTCATGGTTCAGTCAGAGCTTTAGCAATGACTCCGGATTCATCACTTGGTGGTGAATGTTTTTCTTTAGTGTTGCAGATGTTATTAGGAGGAGCTCTTTGATCCTGTTGCTACAGAAGGGTTCTTTCACATTTGCATGGACACTATTTGAAGATGTGAAACATCTTGGAACCATGGAGGATGATTGGATTCTTTGGCTAAGGTGTTGGTGGTGCTGGACAGGTGATGTTGGTTTTGAGTTTGTTTGCTTTATGTCATGGTATACTCTTGCTTATTGACTCAAGTTTTGACATTGTGAATGGTACTTGAGACCATGGTGAAGTCACTTAGAGCATGGTATCTCCTAAGGGGGATGTGTAGATAATGGTGTCATGATAAGTTCTTGTTTCAGATGTGTGGAGCTTTGACAGTGGTCTTGAGTTTCTCTTTGTTTTGAGTGCATTGGTCATATGCTTGAGAACTTCATGTTAGTGTAGTAATTTAGTTTGGAGTTCAACATGGGATGATCATTTGTAGGTGCTCATGGATACATGGAGAATAAGGTGGGGCTGTAATTCTCCTGAGATGAGAAAGGTGTTGTTTTCAACAGAAAGTTTGAGTAGCCTGCACCTTGGTTGGACATGATTTCAACAGAGACCAATGAGGAGATTTCTCTTGGATGAGTCATGGTGGCTTGTATATCTTGGAGGAACATTCTCTTTTCCCACTCTTGGTCTACTCGACCGTAGTTTATCTGAGAGGTATTTTCCCATTATATCTTTCAGGTGTGTGTTATGCTTTCTTTCATGATATGGATCTTGAATTGTTGTTAAATGGTTCTGGAGGATTCATAGTGGAAGGTGGACATCTCCTTGAGCTTTTGTGTTATATCATTTATTGATAAGAACTGGTAGGAGATAGTTATATGGGCTGATTTCCTAAAATGGGAAATGAAATAGTTTGGTCTTTTTTGAGAGACTTACATCCATGATTGTTTGCATGTTACATTTGTTATGCTTGATCTTGGTGATTGAACAGTTGGATGTTGTTATGGCATCTCTTTGGGATGGGAAGGAGATCATACTTGACACAACTTGTTGTTAGAAGTGTATGGAGGAGGATGTTCTACAGGTATATGTTGTGTAGAGTTTTCTCTCTTTGGTCTTGGTGGTCTTCTTGACATACGGTTTCACATTACATTGGCTTGAGGTTTAGTCAGAGTTGTACTGATCACTAGCTTGTGGTCATGTGTTTTCACTCATGATTCATGGGAGATGACATGGAGGTTCTTAATATTTTTCTTTTGTTGGGTGTGGAGAACTCGAGAGAGGTGTGAATACTTGTGGTGAGAATTATTCTTACAGTGGGAGTTCCTGAATGTGTTTTGTCTTCTTCGACTAGTTGGCACATGGAGCTTTCTTTTGGAGCACATGGGTTGGTTATGTTGGTGGCATAAGTTTACTAATGTTTGATATATTTAAGGTATGGATGATTGGATGTTCTAGCACTTGTTGTGGGTGTTATTTTCAGTCACGTGGGTTTATCAGTTGGATGGAAGCAGTCAGGATGATTTTTGTTCTAGCTAATGTTCTATCTTGTTTTCTGGAGTGATGGTAGTTTCTTATTGATGATATCACTGGGATCCTTTGCTTGTGTTCATTTGACTGGTGCGTATTCACCTTTGCTTGTACCTTTCTTCTATAGGTTGCATGTTGGAAGATGTCAGGGATTTTTCCTGAATGGTGGACATCTTGGATGTTGGTGTAGAAGTCTTGATGGAGAATGAGAGCATGTTTGAGATCTATGTGGTTTCATGGAAGGCTGTGATTAGTTGTAATGTTGGATAGTTAGTTGTAGTTGGACACTTATTTTTGTTGCAAATTGTCTGGTAAACTGGTATCTATGGAAATTTATTGATTGGGTGTCCTGAGTGCTATTGAATAGAGACTTGTACAGAGTAGGGTCTAGACTGGTGGAGCCAGTGTGATCTTAGTTCCTAAGTGCTTTGGAGCTACTTGTGAGATCTTCATCAAGTGGGAGATTGTTGGAATTGTGTGCCTCAATCCCACAGGCCTAAACCTCTGAGTGAGTTATTTTTATGTGACCACTGAGATGTCTGGCTAATCTGCCTAAGTGATCCTGAACTATCTGTGAGATCAGTGTGACTCAGCTCGATTTGAATTCTCCTTATAAATTTCCTTTATGACTATATCCATGTGACCTCTAGAATGTCTTGTCAATGAGGGTCATTGGCATGACCTAAACTATCAATGTAATATTTATTTGATGATAGAAGTCTGGCTGATATCGATGTGACATTTAGTTTGTCTTACCGATGGATGTGGTCAGTTTGACTTGAGCTATCGTTGTGAGTTTTTAGTTTTGCTGCCGATGGAGCTATTCCTGATGCATATCATTGTGACTCTTGCTAATGGATTTTCTCATCATGAATTTTAGTATGATCTCTTGTCGATGGTTGTGGTATTGTCGATGGGTCTGCAATCAGTGAGAACTCTTTCCGATAGTGTTCCTCTCGCCGATGGATTTGTGTTCGATAAGAGCTCTTTCCAATAGTGATGGTCTTGTCGATAGAGCTGCACATGATGGATATCGGCGTGAAATCTTAGTGATAGAGTGTTTCTGGCTGATCTCCTTTGTTTTCGTAACATC
Organism: Sequoia sempervirens; assembly: GCA_007258455.2. Taxonomy (NCBI): domain Eukaryota; kingdom Viridiplantae; phylum Streptophyta; class Pinopsida; order Cupressales; family Cupressaceae; genus Sequoia; species Sequoia sempervirens. The sequence goes on along the minus strand of VDFB02289002.1, from coordinate 27,885 downwards.
AGTGGTTTTGGTAACTTAAGAACCTTATTGCGGAGTTATGAAGTTTATGTTTTCTTCGACTGGGCGACAGTGGTATTGGCTTGTCATGGGGATTGGTAAATCTATAACTTGTTTGTGGTGGTTATGATGTTATCTTTTTTAGCAACACGCCGACGGGTGTTCACTTTGGTGGGGCCATGCCGACGGATGTGGGGACCACTTGGAATTCCAGGAGACTTGTTGAGAATATTGTAGATTCCCATCTTGATTCTCCAAAAATGCACAAGCAGTGAACATGTGTCATGGTGGAAACCATAAGGAATGGCCAACAATTCGGTGTGATGGTCAAATGCGGTGTATGAGTAAGTTGGTAATGAAAAAGGCTAACTCGTGGATACCTAAAGTCTTTAGGATTTTGTTTATAAACTAAAGACTATTAATATTTTGTGCCAATGTGGGATAATGTCAACGGTTGAGCTTCTTGGCAGTTGAGTGAATTGAATAAGTTTGGATAGTAGATTCCTGGAAACTGAATATGTATGTTTTCCATGCATTGTATCCAGTTGAATGGTGGAGCCATGAGGCTGGCTAGTAAGGCCAAGGCCGTGAGGCTAGCTGGTAAGGCTGAGGTCATGAGGTGTCCCTATAGTTCTTAGCTGTAGTTGGAGGTGTTATTTGTTCACTGTCAAATGGACCTGCATTTTCCATTGCTTCTTCTTCTTGATCACTATAAGAACTACAAGAATCACCCCATTGTAATTAAAAATCAACAGGTTCATCTTCACAATCTCAATATTACTTGGATCCCTCATAACATGTACTACTTTCCTTGCCATAATCTGTTATGCAAGAGAGATCTCTTGTATCTTCATCTTCATAATGTAGGCTATCACATGAATCATTCTGACCTGCACATGTCTCATCTTCTATTGGCTGCATTGTTTGATCAATTTCTCTATACTTATCATAAATACAACTATTGGATTCAACATTGATAGTGTTCTCATACCTAAATTTTTTTGATTGGGTGTCCTGAGTGTCATTGAATAGAGACTTGTATAGAGTAGGGTCTGGACTGGTGGAGCCAGTGTGATCTTAGTTCTTAAGTGCTCTGGAGGTGCATGTGAGATCTTCGTCAAGTGGGAGATTTTTGGAATTGTGTACCTCAATCCCACAGGCCTAAACCTTTGAGTGAGCTATTTCGATGTGACCACTGAGATATCTGGCCGATCTACTTAAGTGATCATGAACTATTTGTGAGATCGGTGTGACTCAGCCCAATCTGAATTCTCCTTGTAAAGTTCCTTTATGACTATATCGGTGTGACCTCTGGAATGTCCTGGTGATGAGGGTCATCAATGTGACCTGAACTATCAGTGTAAGCTTTGTTCGATGATAGAAGTCTGGCCAATATTAGTGTGACATTTAGTTTTTGTCTTGTCAATGGATGTGATTGGTGTGACTTGAGCTATCATTGTGAGTTTTCAGTTTTGCTGCCAATAGTGGTTCTCTAGATGATGGAGCTGTTCCTGATGCATATCGCTGTGACTCTTGCCAATGGACTTGCTTGTCATGAATTTCAATATGATCTCTTGTTGATGGTTGTGGTCTTGTCAATGATTCTGCAATCGGTGAGAACTCTTTCCGATAGTGTTCCTCTCACCGATGGATCTATGTTTGATAAGAGCTCTTGTCGATAGCAATGGTCTTGCCGATAGAGCTGCACGTGATGGATATCAGTGTGAACTCTTAGCGATAAAGTGTGTCTGGCCGATCTCCTTCGTTGTTGCAACATTGGTGGTTTTGGTGACTTAAGAACCTTGTTGTGGAGTTATGAAGTTTATGTCTTCTCTGACTGGGCGACAGTGGTATCGGCTTGTCGCGGGGATTGGTAAATCTGTAACTTGTTTGTGGTGGTTATGAAGTTATCTTTTTTAGCGACACGCCGACAGATGTGGGGACCACTTGGAATTCTGGGAGACTTGTTGAGAATATTGTAGATTCCCAGCTTGATTCTCCAGAAATACACAAGCAGTGAATGTGTGTCTTGGTGGAAACCACAAGGAATGACCAACAACAAAAACTATGGAAGAAGCATGGTGAGATATATCAAGCCAAATATTTAGTGAATAATATTATCTTGACGAAGAAGTTGTATTCCTTGAGAATGGAAGAGGGTGGATGTATCACAGACCGCTTGGAAGCATTCAATATGTTGGTGGCTCATTTGGAATTAGTTGGTGTCAAAATGGATGAGGAGGACAAATGTTAGATCTTGCTTTGCTCTTTGCTTAATTTGTGGGATTCTCTTGTTATGGCTATTGGAAGTACTTCTGTAATTTTAAAGATTGAAGATGTGGTGGGTTCTTTTCTTTTTGAAGAGATGAGGAGGAAGGTATCTATCACTACCAAGGAGGTCCTATTTTTTTTTGGAAGACCTAAGGAAAAAAGCAAGATGAATGAGAAGTGTGACAAATCCAAGTTCAAGGGGAGATCTAAATGAAATGAAGAAAAAGTGGTATAATGCTATCGTACATTTTTAGGACACAGAGCACACCCACTTCTCCAATTTCATTCAAGGATAACCCTTGAGATCTCAATGCAAAGTAGAAAGAGCTCTACCTTGTGAGAGGGTTATCCTAGGGGCCAAATACAACTTAACAAAGGGTTCATCACCAAGTATGAACTTTGAAAGACAAATAGATGACAGATTTACCAGAGTTTATAGCTACCATTTTTCCCTCCTCAATCATCTTCGACACAAGGTTAGGATCTCCTTTCCTCACTACCTATTTTTCTCCTTGAATAATAGTATTGAAGAAAGTAGAAAAATCCCTAGGAAGAATCCGGTCCTGTACACTGGTCTTCTTTGGCTTATTCATGAGCATTATAAAATATGCCTGCCTTGTCTAACCCCTGAATGACTTCCACCTCGGAGGGATATGATACTGAGATAATTTTATTGGAGGACAAAGATGATGAGGACTCTAAGTGGGAAGAGGAATATTTTCCCTCCCCCAAAAAGATAAAGAAGAAAACCCCTCACATAAAACCCTTGAACAAGAAATATTCCTTTGTGAAAACCCCCATTAGCACTTCTCAGGAGGCAAAAATTAAGAAGGATCTCCCTGCACGAAAAAGTTGATTTCTTATTCTAAGAATTCTCTAAAGGATAATTCAGATGCCCCTAAACCCTCTGGGACTCTTATACTTCTTACCTTTCCACTGAAAAAGAGAACAAACACAAATTCCCTAGAGATCTTAATCCTAAAGACCACTACTTCAAGTCGAATCGGGAATATCCTGATGACATACTGGCAATTGCTAGAAATGGGGTTGTTGACTACTTCAGGATTATGAAGTGGGTTTTTAATGAGATAAAGGACCTCAACTTGAAAAACTGGGCTGTCACTAGCAAGTTGGATGAGATGGAAGCTAAAGGGTTTACCCAAAATACTGTTGGGGTTTTGTGGACTGTGGAAGAGAAGAACTTTTGATGGTTGAATTCCTTCAAAGAAATGTTGATATCACAGAAAAGATGAAGAAGGATAACGAGAATAAGGTTAAGCATCTAGAAGGGGAAATTGGAAAAATCAAAGGAAACTATGAAAACCATAATGGAGCATAGCCATAGAGTTGTGAAACAGAATACTACTATCTTGAGCACTATGGTGGAGAAGTTGGAAAATATCCATCAGGGGTCACTATTTGTGTATTTGGAAGTTGACAAGGATAAAATTAAGAAAGAGGATTTCCCCTCGAAGAGGGCTAGAGAAAACTTGAAGAGAAAAGCAGAGTCTTCACCTCAGGAGATCCAGGATCTGAAATAGGTAGCCCAAGAGATGTGCAACCTTGAAGTTGAGGTTGTTGAAACTTTAAAGTCCTTAGCCTAGCTTTGGTTGTGTTTGGTGTTGGCTTCTTGTTGGCTTTTTGCTGATCCTTGGTTGGTTGTTGTTGTCTGTTTTTGCTATTTTATGTGTTGCAACTTTCATTTTTTTGTGTACTCTAATGGCATATCTTTTTCTAGCTTGTAAACTCTATAGTTTTGGGTCCCTATAAAAACTATTTTTTCCTTTATCAAAAACATTAAATATTAACTTAATGTAATGTCCTAGAAAATGACCTAGAAATGTAAATGCAACAGAATAGGAAGCTATAAGATGAATTGTGTGCACCTCAAAAATATGAAGCAGACTTGGAAGAACTCAGAAATGCTAAAAAAATTGAACTTTTTACCTACTGGTACTCATTCACTATTCTAGGTGAATCAGTCCCAAATTTGGATTTCTACATAGGAATAGGTTTCAGGAAAAAAGGGTATCTAAATTTGCAAACAGTTTTGAAAAACACCTATATTGGGACTCATTCTTCACTCTTGGTGAATCACTCTTTCTCTACTTTTTTGAGAATTCAAACTTTAGATTTGCACTTCAACACTTGGTCTTTTCTTCCAAATCAATTTTTGGATCTGAATCTGAGAAAATATCTGCAAAAAAAAATATAGAATTGATTTGCTTATGGGGATTTTCCTCAGTCAAACCCTATTTTGGTAATTAAACCTTGATGGAAATAATGGAACTTGAATGTAAATGTGATCATAAACCCTAGCCTTAAATGTGTCTAAGACTAAGAAGTCTACAACATGATGCAACCCTATTCTAATGTGTAAGAATGAGATGCATGAATAGAAATATAACAATTAATAGCTCACTTTGAGAGGCCTCTAATAACCCAAATGAGCCTCCCTAATGCTTGTACCTTCCTTATGTTGAAAGTAGAGTGATAATGGAGGATGAAATCACTTAGGAAATAAGTCCTTAGGCTTGGCTTGAGGGCTAGTTGCATCTCTCCAACCTAGAATCCATCATGAATCACCATAGACAATCATGATCAACCCTTGAAAATGTTGGATCTTGAATGAAAGTGAGCTTGAATACCTTCAAAAACACTTTAATGCTGCTCCAAGACTTCAACTTTGCTTGCTTTTGAAACTTGAATGCTCTTTTGGAAGAATGCTTGAAGATTCTTGATGCTTGTCTCTTGAAATTTCTCTTGAAAATGCTTGCTTGGATTGCTTAGATGATAAAAATGACTTAGAAATTTTCTTATATAGGCATCAACACCTAATTTACCTTATTTAGATCTCAAAGGCTGACATCCACCAAAAATTTGAATTAAAAAGGTGATTTTCCTACTCAAAACTTAAAAAGACCCCAAATGGGACTCATTCACCCAAGGTGGTGGATAGGTCCCACCTAGGTGGACTCATTCACCCAAGGTGGAAAATGAGTCCCACCCTTGCTTTTTGAGGTGGATTTTCAAAATTTTGATGTTTTAAATGATTTTGTCAAGTTTTTAACTAAAATAAGGCTTGAGATATGAAATAATGAGTCTTAGGGGTCTATTAATGATGATTCAAAGGGTAATTAATGCAAGGATACTAAAATGGGTCTAGATTAAATGAGAAATTTCCTTATCTCCAAGAAGCGGGGTCAATTTCTATCATTACACTAAATGTCCTAGAAATTCCAAAGTTATTTGTAAAAACTATGGTAAGCCCAGGCATGTTCATAAGGAACACAAAGAAGAAAAGAAAAAGAAAAATAAAAAGAAAACAAAAAAGAAAAAGAAAAAGAAGAAAGTTGATTTTGATTTTGAGTCTGAGAAGGAATATGGTGATGCATTCATTGTAGCTTTGGAAACTCATGCAGGTAATGATGCATGGTTAATTGACTCAGGTGCATCGTTCCCTATGAACTTTAATAGAGATTGGTTTTCTAAATATGAAGAATTTGATGGAGGCAAGGTGTACTTGGTTGATAATTCTCATTTAGACATTGTTGGTCATGGTAAAGTTAAAATCATATATTTCTTTATGGTAGAATAAAAAGGATTAATGGTGTGTTGCATATCCCTTCATTAGCACAAAATTTGTTATATGTAAGCAAACTAATAGATGCGGGTGTGTAGGTCTAGTATTTCTCATCCAGGATGCAAGATGGTTAGAGGTGCTATGATGATTGCTAGAGGTGTTAGATATGGTACATTGTATAAGCTTGATGCATGCACTGTTGAGTGCAATAGTTCTATTGTTAAAAAGCAAATATGTGGAAGAAGTGAGGGTTTCACCTTCAACAAATGGTCATGGATTTTGGGTACCCAAGGGTGCTCTTTCTTTTGAGAAAAAGTTACCTATAGAGAAAACTATGTTATGGTAATAGAGACTTGGCCATACTCGAGAAAAGGGTCTAAGGACCTTGAAAAATAAAAAACCTTGTTGAAGGTTTCTCTGATTGTAATCTTGAATTTAATTTATGTGAGCATTGCATTTATGGAAAACAAAACTAAATTCAATTTTACTCGAGTTCTCATAAATCTTGTGGTGTATTAGATCTTATTCATTCTGATTTGTTTTCTCTTGTAGATGTTCCTTTAATTGGTAAATCCACTTATTATGTTTCATTTATTAATGATTATAGTAGGACATGGGTATATTTTCTAAAGAGTAAATCTAAATTTTTCAGTCAATTTGAAGAATTTAAAGAAATGGTTGAGTTGTAGACTAGAAAGAAAATAAAATGTTTGAGTGTTGATAATGGTGGTGAATTTTTCTCTAATGATTTTAATAGGTTCTATAAAGATTGTGGTACTCATAGATAGAAGACAACTTCATATTCTTTACAATAGAATGGAGTTGTAGAAAGAATGCACACAATGATGGAGAAGGCTAGGAGTATGTTAAGTAGTGCTATTCTAGAACAAAGGTTTTGGGCTGAAGTTGTTGCCACTACCTATTACCTACTTAATAGGTGTCCTACATCAACTCTTGTTGATACGAAACCTATAGAGGCATGGTTGGGTCACAAGCCTTCATTAACAAATGTTAGATTTTTTGCTTGTGATGCATATGTACAAGTGTCAATAGAGAAGCAAAAAAAGTTGGAGAACAAGGCTATGAAATGTATCTTCATCATATATAGTTATGGTGTGAAAGGATAAAAGCTTTGGGAACTTATAGCACAAAAGGTAATATATAGAAAAAGTATTATTTTAGAGAAACTAAGCCTTCTTTTGTTATGTTGTAGCCAAAACAAAGTAAACAAGAAGTTGTGGTTCAATTTCCTTCTACACATGAGAAAGTTGAATTGAGGCCCAAGGATAGACAAAAATTTGAAGAGAGCTCATCTAGCTATGGATCTTCAAAAGAGGAGGAACCTCCAATTCAACTTGTTTGTAGGTCTACAAGGAATAGAAAACCACCTGAAAAGTATACACCTAATGATTGGAGATGTATTTTTTCTTTGAATACTAACATGGATGAACCCAAGTCTATAGAAGAGGCATTAGGTATGAATCATGCAGAATCTTGGAAGAGTGCCATGGATGAAGTTAAATGACAACTTTGGAAAAGTGCTATGGATGAAGTTAAATGGAAACTTTGGAAAAGAATGATACATGGGATCTTGTACCATTGCCTAAAGGACAAAAACCTATTGGTTATAAATGGGTGTTCAGGAAAAATATTAGTTCAGATGGAGGTATTGATAAGTACAAAGCAAGGTTGGTTGTGAAGGGTTACTCTCAAGTTGAGGGTGTTGATTATGGTGAGATATTCTCTCGTGTTGCAAAAATTACATTCATTAGATTTTTGCTTGCTATTGTTGCTACTTATGATTTAGAGGTTGAGAAAATGGATGTGAAAATTGCTTTCCTTCATGGTGACTTGGAGGAGGATATTTATATGACACAACCAGAGCATTATGTGGTGAAAGGTAAAAGTAAATTGGTTTGAAAATTGATGACATATTTGTATGGCTTAAGAAAAATTCCTAGGATGTGGTACCATAAATTTGATACATATGTGTTGAGTTTGGGATTTGACCATTCTAAATCAAATCATCATGTTTATTATAAAACTGATGGTGATCAATTCCTATTTATTTCATTATATGTTGATGATATGTTATTTATTAGGAAAGGGAAAGGTATGATTTCATAACTAAAATCTCAACTTGTTGTTAAATATGAAATGAAAGATCTTGGTACAACTAGACACATTCTTGGGATGAAAATTAAAAGAGATAGAGTAAATAGAAAGCTATGGCTTGGCCAAAGTAAGTATGTCAATTAAATTTTATAGATATTTAACATGAAATATTGTAGACCATTGTGTGTTCCCCTTTCTATTGGAACAAAGTTATCTATTTAAAATTGTCCAAAATCTCCATTAGAGATGGAAGACATGAGTAGAGTGTCTTACCAAAGTGCAGTTGGAAGTTTGATGTATGATATGGTTTGTACTAGACCAGAAATTTCCCAAGCAATGGGAGTTCTTTCCAAATATATGTCTAATCCCAATAGAGTTCATTGGGATGCAGTTAAGAGAGTCTTCAGATATTTATGCAGTACCTTAGATTACTCCTTATCATATCATAGTAATGTGACTAAAGAAAAAATTTATCTTGATATTCATGGTTATGTGGATTCAAACCAGGTAGGTGATGTTGATAGTAGATGATCCAGCAGTGCTTATGTGTTTACATTATTTGGTGGTGTAATCAATTGCATGAGTAATCAATGGGTTGTGGTTGCTTTATCCACTACTAAAGCAGAGTATATGGTAGCTACTCATGCTTGTAAAGAAGCCATTTGGCTTAAGAGACTGTGTTTAGATATTGGAATAAAACAAGGTGCAATGATAATTTATTGTGATAGTTAGAGTGTGATATTTCTAGCCAACAACCCAACATTTCATGCCAGGACCAAGCACATTGATGTACGGTATCATTTTGTTAGAGATATGGTTGAAGATGTCAAGGTGAAGTTGGTTAAGGTAGATACTTTGATGAATGATGCTAATTCTTTAACTAAGCTTGTGAGCACATAGAAGTTCAGATGGTGTTAAGAGACTATGGGCCTTTCACTCCCTAGTAGTTAATAGAAAATGTTTATTCCCTCATGTTGCTCTTGCAAGGTGTTTGACAAATGGGATATTTTTTGGGAAAATGTGTGTCAACCTTGAAATTATATAATAATCTATAGTTGAAAGTATGTATATATATTTATATATATATTTCCTAGTTACACCAATAGGTGTATACAATGGCATAAGGAGGTGAAGAGTGGGATGCATGTAAATAATTTTTTGTTAACTTTTTCAAGAAAATTCTAAAATGGACAACACATATCATTAGATAAATGATACATTGTAAATCTAGAACATTAATCATTAGGTTTTAGATCCAATGGTGGATATTTTGTTGGCCTATTTTTCCCTAGAATGTAATCATATTTTATGAGGGTCTAACATTACGACTGTGATAGATAGATGGTGATGTATTCTGAGAGTCTAATAGTAGTTGTGTTGTCTCTTGATCTCTAAGTGGTGATACTCTTGTGAGATGCTTACTTTGCAAGTATATTGTAATCTTTTTTATTTATTGAATAATATATTGGGTGGCTTTTGGAGTGTGGGGTTTTTTCTCCCGAAAGGGTTTTCCCCACGTAAATCACTGTTTTGTGGTATGCATGATATTTATGGTTTTTTCTATTTAAGTTTATGTAACTATTAAATACCTTTAAAAGTTTTGTATTATTCTCCTCTCAAGATTAGTGTAGGAAGTTGTTCTACTACCTTAGCTTCCTTACAGTGAAGTTTTCTATTCACAAGGTGTGCACCCATTGACAATCGTATCAAGATTTATACTCCTTGATGACTCTGATAAGGTGCAATAAAATGATCAAGATGTTATGCCAATTCCACACTAAGTTCAACATGTGTGAGAAAAGTGGAGCAAAAATTCCAAACTCACCTAAGGAGGTGCACAAACTTTCCTAAGGGGGTGCCTAAATGGTGATAAGATAATGTCAAAACCTCAAGGGGTATTATAAAAACACCATCGAAAAGGGTTATTTACAAAAAAAATAAAGGGGCTTTGCTCAATATATGAAGGGTCACAACTTAAGGAATACCACACATGACATCACCACTAAGAGACTAGTCGTGGAATACAAACTCGTGCCTTAGAAATACTAATTGCAACATTACCACCAAGGAGATCATCATATGCTGAAAGGGGTTACACTCTTAGAGGACATCAAGCCTAATATTACCACAAAGGAGAGACAACATAGATCGAGAAGTCCACAATTTCATTGAGAAGATAACACATCCAAAGAGTTGTCTAATATCATCACTAAAAAGTGACTTGATCATATACGGGGGACTATATTCCCTCCCTTAAAATGTTAGTGTACTTTCTACCATAAAATTTTAAGGAGAAAAAAAGAGATCAATTTCTAGAAGGATTGCACCTAACACAAGGCTACCTAACCCATTCCCCGCCAAGTGTAGGGAGAAAGGAAAGCCCAAAATGAATAATATGTTTCTCCTTGCAAGATCAAATATGATTGCATAAATACTAGTTCTTACCTTCATTTATGGTAGTTAGTGTAGTATGATATTGCAACTACCATGTATGGAAAGGAACAATAAGTAAGCTATTTGTCTCTTGTATGATTAAGTGAAGGTCTTTTTGATATTTTCATTGTTTTTGAAGGAAAATAACCAAAACCTTTTCTTGTTTCTTGTGCCTTGGGCTCTTTAGGGACACGAATTCCCTGTTATTTTGCACCACATTATTTTCCATTATAACAAAATTGTTTTGAGATTTGATACCCTCTTCCATAAATAGCCTCCATTTCTTTTGAAGAAGGTTGGTTTTTGTTGCCACATAAAACTACACCCTATTAAACAAGAGTTCAATGTTCTAATGGAACAATGGAAACAACCTTAAGGTTGTGGGACCTTGTGTGAATGAGGTTGAATCTCCAGAGAAGATTGGATTCCTCTTCTAAAATAAGGGAACTTGTGTTGGTCATGGTAGGAATAATTGGTATCATTTAAATATTCAAAATTTTCTGAATAAATCTCCTTTGGTGTTTTGGATCTCAAGCTACCCACAAGATGGAGAATTAAGGAAGAAGAAGATACCAAAATTTTATAGCATCCTGAATGGAAGAATATTTTTTATCATTTGAAAGAAACAAAGGTTTGATAAATACTTCTATACCAAAATTTTAGGAGGATAAATGACTTACATCATCCATATTCTTGACATGCATGGGAATGCAACCTTTAAGGCTTTTGATAGAAATATAGAGGTAATGAATTCATGATTTGAGTTTTACATTTTTATTCTATCACATCCCTTAGTAGAAGAGAATGGTATTTTAATGGATGATAATGGGGGATAAATTTGTTGGGTTTGGAAGAATATGTTAGCTATGATATTCTCTAGTGAGCCTCAGATTTCTTTCCATTACTTACAAGTCAACAAAGGAGATTTTTCAAAAGTGTGATCATAGGAACTTCTATGAAGAGGAGATTTCAACATACCATCCATATTGCATCATATATTTATTAGGCTTCCTTAATGGAAATGTTGGACTCCATTAGATTTGAGTGCAAGAAGTTGACATATGCTACACTATGTGAGGAGTTTCAAGATATCTTAATTAATAGGCATTCACATGAGAAAGTAAATCAGTGGAAGGAACTCAAGGGAAGTGGTATTTATTTTAATATCATGTATCTCAAGGGTTCATGTGAAATAATTTCAATCCAAACAAAGAAAGAAGCTTCTACATTGATGGGAAGAACAAAAGAACCTTTGGTTAGGCTTGAGAAGGTAACCATCTTATGTTATGTTCTTTCATTTCAGATTTCTTACAACCATTATCTATGGGATGTGATTTTGTAGAAAATGGGGTTTTTTTGTTATGATGCAAAGGAGTAGTGTCATGAGAGTTGAAAGTATGGAGAGAAAAGGTTCAAAAAATGGTCTCAAAATCTTCTCAAAGCCACTTAGCTTATTGAAAAAAATTGTTTATGGGTTTCTAATTTTGAATAATTTTAAAGGAATGTTGATGTTTTTGAATATATATTTCAACCTCATATAGCCGACCACTAATTCAAAATTAGTCATATTGATGACTATTACACATTTTTTCCATCTTTGTAGCTGTTACATCAGTTGCATGATGTTGATTTTGGTATATGAACAACTATAGATTGATGTGTTGGCATGAAGTATCATTATAGGATGATTTTAGAAAAAAGGATAGAAATATTATTAAACACTAATCCATCCATAATAACAATAATTTGGAGGATATACAGGGAATTTGTTTCCATGGTACAGTATGTATGTGTTGTCTATAGGTTTCTAATGCAGTGGTGTGAAGATTTGTGGGTTTTGAGTATTGTGGAATTTGTTGTTGTTGTGGGTACAATGTGTAGGATCATGATGGGCCAAAAAGTGGCAATATGATGGATATTTGTAGGGTATGTGGCTGATGACTTTTTGTTTACCCAAAATTGATGAAATGAAAGAGTTTTTAAAGGAGATTCTTAGCTTTCCACCAATATAAATTATGCTTTACTTTGAATTCAATAAATAATTATGTCATTTTCTATTTGAATTATGACTAAAGTTCTGATTGATAGGCTGATTGAAAAACATCTATATCTTTCAAACGGTATCACATTTTTTTAATCCAAAACATGTGTCACAATCTATGCTTTACATAATATAAGATTTAAAAAAAAGAATTGAATTTCATGAATTTTTGACCAAGTTAAGGTGGTTAGACATACGAGTATTTATATTTTTCAAAAGTTGCAATAAAAAATTCATAATTAATTATTTACTTGGAAAAAATTACAAAAAAATATGAATCACATTGAGAAATGAGTCCTCTACTTATTTATAAAATATTATAAAAAAATATTATCAATTTTTTGTGGTTAGGGGTCAGATAGACACCTACTTCTTATTTTTTCCCTGAAATTTAAAGTACTATTGCATTGAAATTTCAAATTTTCACCAAATAGTTATTTTATTTTTAAAAGAAAGCCTAGTAGTTTAGAAACTACATTCAATTTTCTATGGATTCTATTCTTAAATATTTTTGAAATAATATAGGGAACTTATTCAAATTTTTACGTCAAGTTGCCTAACTCCGATTTTTCTTAATTTTTTGCCACTTAAGGGCATGTTTTTTCCATGATAATCCTGCACATACCCTTGTAGATCAATTTTATAATATTTTATATCATTTCATATTGTTATTTCACCATCCATATTAGTTTCAAAAGTTCTAGTTTTAGTCTTTTAGTTTGGAGCAGAAAAATCTTAGCAATATTATGTGATTTGGAGTTTGTGATATTTCTTGGGAATTATAGCATGTTTCTTGCATGGGTGAACATGAAAATTTATAGTATTACTTGGAAAAATATTTAGATTAATGAGTCACATAAATGGATTGATAAATTTATACTTGTAGATAGTATGAGGAATATTATCAACTTTTGTTTAGATGGGTTGTTGTTTGCAAATTTTTTCTTGGAAAAATTGTGTTGTATATTTTTCTATTGCATGATATTTTTTTCCACTCCTCTATTATACTTTTTTTTATTATAAATCTTCACATGAAGCTCAAGGTCACATCTCCCAAGTTGAGGTAAAATATGGCTCTTTCGTTGCGCATTCTTGCAATGCATGTTTGGGTGCTTGGGAGGTAAAAGAAGTAATTATTCCAAAGTTATGGATCTGTTGTTGTGAAGGATTTATTTATAGTTATAACAATTTCATTGAGTATAAAAAACATATTTGTATCATCATCATTTGTTTTAGTTCTAAGGGCCAGGTGCAAGTTTCCTAATGATAATGCATCACTAGCTTGAGACCCAAAACAACTTGTAAGCTTAAAACTATGATTTGGGAGGAGTATGTGTTGCTATTTTATGATGTTAGTATCTATCCCTTAGCTATACTATTTTTACTATATATTAGATTTTGAAGTTGCATACAACATCCATCAAGCTGAGATAAAATTTGGAAGAATGAGTGATGATTCTTGCAAGTAGTATCCCCACAATTCCAAGATAAAAGGGATAATTTTTTTTAAATATATTAAATATTTTGGAGGATTATTATTTTTCCCTCATAATCCATTGTGTTGGATAAATCATATCTATATCAAAGGTTGCAAGGACTTTTGTTTTATCTTTCTTGGTGACCATGCATATACATAGTTTTGGAGAAAGATTGAAAGGGAGAGGTTATTAATTGAATAAGATGCTAAGAATGGTAAAAATACTATGGGATATGAGGTTGCATGTTAAATATTGTTGTCAAGAAATTATACAACATAAGGATAGTTCTTAGAGTTTTTTCAATATTCTTAAGGGGAAGAAGCAACTTCATACAAATATAGGATCAAGGCTTGGTGTGCAATTTCGTATGATTTATCAAGTTGGTTACATGATCTTGGAGATGCACATTTTTAATTTCTTGAGGACAAGAAATTTTTGGAAGGGAGGACTTGTCATGTCCCATTTTTCTAAAAATAGTAGTTTCTATTTTTAGTATGTGTGGTTTCCCAAAAATAGTAAATCAGGACTGTTGGTTTGACCAGGAGATTAATATTTTTATTTGGTGATTTGATTAAACAATAAATATTTAATCATCAAATAAATATTATATTTTATTTATCATCCATCTTGGGTGTGGGTCTTAATGGAGCAAAAACATAAGAAATTATTGCTTATGACAATAGTTGTCAAAAACCAATGATAATGGGAAATAGTAAATTTTTGGAATTAATTTGGGAAAGAGGAGTTACAAAATTATTTCCCTCATTTTGGCATGAAATATTGGTGCCCAAATTTTTATTTTGAATGTGAATTACTTAAGGGAAAAATCTAGCTTTTCCATTCATTCATTCATGGTATTTGCTAATGCATTTTTTTGTTGTTCTTCAAAAGCCATCAAACCTATGGAGAAGGAGGCTCAAGAAAGGGATGTTTGAGGGTTTCTAGGTGGACCAAGGATGGGAGTTAGAGGTTCACTATGGTGTAATATTATGCGGAGATTACCATTGTGTTGAATGCAATAGATTGGTTTAGTTTTTAGTGTGCTACAGAAGTGGTGTGCAAGGGTTTGGTGTGAAGTATTTTGGAGAGTGTTCTTTATTTTCTGTAGCTTCTATGGCAAAAATGGATCTATAATTTTTCTACTTTTACATAGCTAAAAAGTGTTTCTTTCATTCTTTATAATGGTTTCTTCAAGGCGTTTACATGAAAATTTTGATTAGCAAAATTTGTAAATAGAGAATCACTAGATCTACGTAATTGTTCAATGGTCAACTACTAAAAATAGTCTTACAACTCATTTACATTTTAGTAACATGATAAAAAATTCTCTTATTTTTTCAATAATTACCCTTAACTATTGAATATTTTGATGTTTAAAAATAATATATGACTACTTACACATAGAGCACAATATTTTTTAATGTTAAATTTTTTGTAAAAGATGTTGATATATTTTTATCTAAGGATGTATCTACTCCTTTAAATAGATATAAAGTTTTCAAAAAATAAAAATCCTCATACATAAACATGATAAAAAAATTTAGATTAAACTCCTCAATTATATTATCTATAAATGTATTCTCCAAGAACTGGGGACAATATTAAATGAACATAACTTTGTTCAAAATTTTAATATTATAATTTTTCACTCAAAGATGAAAAATATTAACAAATAGTTTGAACCATCCACACCTCATGAAAACCACAAAAGAAAGACTACTATGGGTCAGCCACAATTGCAAATGGAAAAAATCTACACTACCTCCATTTCAAAGAAGAGGAATTTAATGACAGTAAAGGAAAATGCTATAAGAAGTATTAAGAAACTTAAGGCAATCCACAGCGGCTATTAGTTTGCAGTTTTTTTTGTTTTGTTTCTAATTCTATGTAGGCTCTATATCTTATATGGTATAGTTGTACAAGGCCTATGTTACTTGTATTAGATGGGGGCCTTCGTCACACCTTTCTAAATTAATCAAATTTGACATTGTTTCTTTCTGTATGTGTTAATGTAATTACGATGATCACATAAATTTCATTTGAATGTACATTTTGTGGGTCATAAAATTATATGATAAATGATGTGTAAAAGACATGGTATTTTAATCGATATCTTAAATTAGTTTGTAAATAATATCAATAAATACATTAATTAGCTATATTTTGTGGAAAGTCCCCATTGATTTACTTTCTATCCTAAGGATGGAAATTGCAGGAGAAAACGCTAGTGTGCGTGAGAAAAAGCAGACGATTGTTGATGGAATGTCTTTAACCCGAGCTAAATGGGTTTTATTCCCTAATAAAAAAATAAATAAATTTATAAAAATAAAAACTTAACACGTCCAAGACTGGCAAGGCATATAAGACCAATTTGCATTCTTCAATTTCTATGCCATACTTTGTTATATTGACCAGCCTACTTTATTCCCCATTTTTCTGTTGTTTTATCTATTGATTTGATATTTTGATTTTGAGATTTAATATTCTGGCTTGTTATATGTTTTTATGTGTTTATCATTGAAATTAATTTATGTTTTTAAATAAAGAAAATGTAAGGTGAGGAAAAAAATTAATTTATGACAATTCACCTTGTGAAAAATTAATTGCATGAATTTTTGGCCGTTAGCTGGTGGTGGTAAATTTTCCTCGGGTGAGTTGGTGAATTGTTTACGGTGAATTTATATTTTAAAAATCAAATTATTATGATTAAATATTTAGTATCTTTTTTTATTATTTAAATGAAATTTAATATATATACTTTTTCATCTCTTCTAAGTTTAAAGAAATAAAATAAATATCTTAATTTGTTTATTTATTTTCTCTCATAAAAGTTTAGATAAATGTTTTAATAAATAATTTATTTTTAAATAATTACTAAGAAACTTCAAAATTCACTCATAGATTCTTTATAATACTTATGGGTTCATAATATTTATTTGGAACATATATATTTTTTTAAAAGTAAACATGCAATATTTATAATATAATTGTTACTATAATGGTATATGACATTTCTTAGCACTTAGTCCATAATTTTTTTTTTTGATCAGCAAGAGGCAAAGCCAAATTTTATTAATATATCTACTATCAAAGGATCTTACATCTTATATTACAAGATAATCATTATAAGCTCATACTCCAAACCAAAACAACAACTGTTCTTGACAGGATATAAGCATCTGAAAGAGCTCTAGTAGACATAATTAAGTCCCAACCAATGTTGTGGCCAAAGGAACAAACTGTCTCTTGCAAAAATGGCCCCAATAACAAAGAACCTTGATCATCTAACATAGCTTTACTGCCACCACCTCAACTCTTTACCTTCCGCTACAAGCTTCGATAACTCATCTGCTTCCAAATTTGCCTCCCTATATACATGATTAATAGTAAAACAATCAAAATAATCAAGAATTGTTAGTATCCTTTCTAGTAGGGCTTTAAGTCTCCAGTTAGGTGTTTCAGATGTTCTCACTACATTGTTAGTGATAGCCGAATCTATTCTCACTGCATTGATAGTGATAGCCGAATCTATTTTACTCATTGCATGTTTCAGATGTTCTCACTGCATTGATAGTCCATAATATTATTTTATTGATTATTAATAATTACTTTTGATGACAAATTAAAAATGAGTATTTATTTTGGTTGAAAAAATATTTATTTTTA
The DNA here is from genome assembly GCA_007258455.2 of Sequoia sempervirens. Taxonomy (NCBI): domain Eukaryota; kingdom Viridiplantae; phylum Streptophyta; class Pinopsida; order Cupressales; family Cupressaceae; genus Sequoia; species Sequoia sempervirens. The sequence continues at coordinate 10,301 of VDFB02289002.1, read as the reverse complement.
AAATAAACATGCAATGAGTAAAATTCGTGTTAAATACAAATTTTAATTTTTCCATTTGTTTTTTTTGTGGCCACGAATGGGTATTACGAGCGTCTGTTTCAGAACGAAATCGTAGCGATTATTACGGAATGGTAGGCATGGCCGTCGAGGCCTCTTGAAGCCCTCTTGCTAAAAAATTTAGCGTATCCCCTCGTTCTCTTCGCTAGAACAAGAATCGGAGAAATTCACGCTCAACATTTCCACAGCTTCTCCAACTACTCTGATCGGTTTGTTTTCTCCCTTGTCGTCTAACTTCTTTCTGCCCTCTCCATCCCTTTTATCTTCCGATCTATTTGAAGATTTTCCATTGCTTACACCGGAGTTTCATTATTTGGATGGTTTCTTCTCGCCCAAGCATATTTTCCATAAGCAATCAAAAAATTTATTTACCCCATGTCCTTCTCTTATATGGTACATGAACACGAACGCCTGTTTTGTCAGTATTCCCTACAGGTTTTGATCTCTTTAAGGAAATTCTCATCTGAATTTTCATGTTTAGGTAGATACCAGAGTGCAAATTGAGATTTGTCTTGGGATTTTATTTTCATATTCTGAATATGTATCATCAACTTGAAAAGATTGGCAAAGCATCTTAGCATAACCAGGTAAGTTCTTTGCTAGCTCTCTCTATACATCTTATCTTATGGGTGACGTCACTTCAGCCGCCATGTTTGAATTGCAGTTTTGTTCGTGATTGTGGAGTTTAATTCAACATTTTTCAAATCTTTAGTTTTCCTTGGGGTTTACTTTATTTCTTATTAGGGTTTTCATTTAATTTGTCAGTCCGCAATGATAAATGACAAGAAATTTAAGTCATGATTGTACAATCAAACGATATATTTAAAGTAGCAGAGATCAGTGTTGAAATTTCGGTCCATTCTCCAAGTCACCATATCCTATTGAAAGACATGTAGCGGTGGGATTCTTGTTTGACGTTAGCGGTAGGTCGCATTCATTAAGTCGCCAGTCAAGGGCAAGCTAATTTACAGCCCACCATGAAACAAAGTCCAGCAGCTTGCCTTCCCTGCCGCTCACGCAGTCGGCGTTTACTTTAAACTTCAGTGACCTAATGGTTGACGCAGAATCCAGGCAATTCCGCGGTTTTTTTGGGAGCCCATTTTATTAATATTCCCCAGGGCTAAATTCCAATTTACAGGTCCAGCTAACATAGCTTTCACATTTTGGTCTGAGTCAATTGGCTGACTCTGAATGTTATGCCGTGTTCTCCTGTTCATTGAGCTTACTCACCTACTACCCACTACCATGTTTCAACCTCCTGATTCCTTTGCTTTGCTGTTAATAAAAATATTCATGGGTGTTATCTGGCCGTGTGAATAATCAAGCATTCAAAGGAAATTTCCAGTCAAGGAAACCACGAAGGATCCATTGAATTTCCCCTACATTCTCGATCTGCGCCAGCCCACTTCTACTTACCGCTTCTATATATTGAGATCTACCCGCCTCGTAGTACTCCATCCAAGCTTCCAAGCATCCAAGCACTCCAAAGCTTAGTAATTCCACAGTTATATTGAGATCTACCCACCTTGTAGTACTCCATCCAAGCTTCCAAGCATCCAAGCACTCCAAAGCTTAGTAATTCCACAGTTCCCCTGTTTCAATTCGGGCTTTCGTGTGAGGTTCATCAATGGAGTCACAGATGAAAACGTTGGTGACCCTGTACTGTCTGTTTGTTTGCTGTGGCGCATCAAGGATTCTGGAGAACGATGCCCTGTTTGTCGCCCCACAAAACCCATCCGCCTTCGATCCCAATCTCAACCTGGTTATGGCTAATGGAGGCTCCCCTACCCCGAATTCCAAAACTGGATTGCCCTGTGACGAGGCACGTGAGATGAAGTCATTCCCATGGGTTGTGTGGACACCGTACTTTTGTAAAATGAATAAAATAACAATTTTATACAAAGTTGTGTAATCTTCTCTTTTGTAAAAACATTTGCATAATAAAATTGAAACTCATTTGATAGCATTTCTTTTGTGTAATGATGAAAACTTTAGCAGAAGTTTTATGCATACCTTTCTTCTTTAATTGCAAAAATGATGTTCCAGATCTACCTGATTGAGATGAAAGCAAAATTAGGTAATAGTAAACTCAACACTATTTGACCATGCCAACTTAGAATGCATGCTTGGAAAAACTATCAATGGAGTGCAATGCAGATTTGGAAAGAAGCATATTTTTTGTTTCATGTGCATCCTAGACCAAAATTGGCTATGCCAACATGTTAAGGTGGGTGGTTAAACACTAGAGAAGGACTTTGTTCATTCCCCAAGTCACTCGATAATTTAGGTGTTATATTCTAGTATAGTCTCTTAATAGCCTTATGAACATACACATGAACAAAAAAACACATGAGATTCATGAACATACATCCATATACATGAGATTCATGAACATATACATGAGATTAATGAACATATGTACATACATACACATACACATGAGATTAATGAACATACATAGATACACATACACATACTCATGAGATTACATACATACAAATAGACATGAACATATACACATGAACATACATACACATGAGATTAATGAGCATACATACATACATTTCAAGATTAATTTTCATACATATACACAAGATTCATGAACATGCATACATACACATTAGATTCACATACATACAAATGAGATTCATGTACTTGTACACTAGATATTTATGAACATTTATACCTATGAGCATCCAAATCTAAGCAATCTAGCTACATACCATGTGTATTGTTAGCATACATATAAAACATCTCATCCATCATCAATATAACTAACAATGTCCATATCATATTTTCCATGCCCTCATGTACAAATACATCAATGTAGTCTTCAATAAATCCGCTCTAAAAAGCATACACGTATATCCAAAAATGTGCCCCTAGGGAATTTCTATCCTATAGATATCATCTTAGCCTATCCCTCTCTATAGCTACATATCCTTCTCATCTCTACAACCCTAATGTGATCCCTATCATTTTCCTTATAGATTTTACTCCTCCTCATTGAATGAGATAGATCATAAATAGACCTCAAAATTGTTAAGCAAGTACCATAAAATTGTTAAGAAAAATAATCTTCGAGATCTTTTTTAAACTCAATAATGGTGGATTTATTATCATCATAACCTCATCATACTTCATACTTATGTTCAATAGACCTGCATATAAATATTGAAAATTTATTGAGCATAATCAACATGAACTACAAAGTTAACCAAACATTCTCTCAAACCAAATATGATGCAAGATTAAGAATCACTACTTAGAATTATATCGTAGATGTCACCTTATGAATTATATGTGACCATCACAAAATTTATAACTATTGATCTCAATTTCCTATCCACAGTAACTTTATTCTTCAAAAAACCTAAATTTATAAACAAGTAAATTGCTAAGAAAAAAATATTCAATACCTATTTTAAACTCAACGATGATAGATTTATTGTCATCATAACCTTATCATGCTCCAAACATTATTGAAATAAACCTGCATATAAATATTAAAAAATTTTGACATAAGCAACATGAACTGCGAAATTAGTTGAACATTCTCTCAAACCAAACATGATGCAAGATTAAGAATCAATGCTTAGAATTCTATTGTATATGTCACCTTATGAAGTATATGCAAATTCATTACCGTCATAACCTCATTGTACGCATAACATAATTGTGGATGTATTGATCTGAATTTCTTAAAAAATATACCTTTATTCTCCAAAATATCTACTTTTTTATATAAAAGTGAATTGCTATGAAAAATAAGCTTTAGCCTACTTTTAAAGTACTTCATCTCAGGTGCCTCGTCACAGGGCAATCCAGTTTTGGAATTCGGGGTAGGGGAGCCTCCATTAGCCATAACCAGGTTGAGGTTGGGATCGAAGGCGGATGGGTTTTGTGGGGCGACAAACAGGGCATCGTTCTCCAGAATCCTTGATGTGCCACAGCAAACAAACAGATAGTACAGGGTCACCAACGTTTACATCTGTGACTCCATTAATGAACCTCACACGAAAGCCCGGATTGAAACAGGGGAACTGTGGAATTACTAAGCTTTGGAGTGCTTGTATGCTTGGAAGCTTGGATGGAGTAATACAAGGTGGGTAGATCTCAATATAACTGTGGAATTACTAAGCTTTGGAGTGCTTGGATGCTTGGAAGCTTGGATGGAGTACTACGAGGCGGGTAGATCTCAATATATAGAAGCGGTAAGTAGAAGTGGGCTGGCGCAGATCGAGAATGTAGGGGAAATTCAATGGATCCTTCGTGGTATCCTTGACTGGAAATTTCCTTTGAATGCTTGATTATTCACACAGCCAGATAACACCCATGAATTTTTTTATTAACAGCAAAGCAAAGGAATCAGGAGGTTGAAACATGGTAGTGGGTAGTGGGTGAGTAAGCTCAATGAACAGGAGAACATGGCATAACATTCAGAGTCAGCCGATTGACTCAGCCAGAATGTGAAAGCTATGTTAGCTGGACCTGTAAATTGGAATTTAGCCCTGGGGAATATTAATAAAATGGGCTCCCAAAAAAACTGCGGAATTTCCTGGATTCTGCGTCAGCCATTAGGTCACTGGAGTTTAAAGTAAACGCCGACTGCGTGAGCGGCAGGGAAGGCAAGCTGCTGGACTTTGTTTCATGGTGGGCTGTAAATTAGCTTGCCCTTGACTGGCGACTTAATGAATGTGACCGACCGCTAACAACAAACTAGAATCCCACCGCTACATGTCTTTCTAAAGGATATGGTGACTTGGAGAATGGACTGAAATTTCAACATCAGAGTTTCTATCTAGCAAGGTTCTTGACTACATGAGCTTCTACAGTTTTCTTCTAGGAGGACAATATTGAGCATTAGATAAACAATGGCATCATCTCAACTGGAGGGAATCTTTGTAGTTCTTTAGTAGTTGCATCAAGATTTCTTCTTTAGTTTGAATAAATTGTTAGGAGTTTTTCCACTTGGATTTTCTCCTTTCCTCTTTGTTGACAACCACATCACCATTGTTGGCCCACCATCTTCACCGCCTTTGCAATTTGTTCTCTATCAATCTTCAAAAGATCTTGGATCGACATCATCTCTTTCTAACATGTGGACACATGAGTAGTTTTAGAGGCACACATCATCCTGATTTGGATTCCAAAATCATCTATTCTTTTGGTTTGGCTTCTCCAATCATCAATGGATCCTTTTCTTCCTAAGGGGAGAAATGTTGTTTGTATGTAGTGGATCATATTCTATCTTCAAACATTCATCATTGGCATGGGAGCTCTCTCATTATGTAGGGAGTTCATATCTTCTTTTTCTTTTCCTTCATCAGTTTTTGCTTCTCCTTAGCTTTCATTTAGGAGGGGTGTTGGAGTAAATTAATTAATATTTACTCTAGTGCTTAATGAAAACTTAGGAAAAGGTCATCTAGTTATGATTGCGAGTGTTATTGATTTAATTATGCATTTTAGTTAGTCAAGTGCTTTACATTGTGTTGCATACAAGATAATGACACTTAACTGATTCATGCATTCTGTTATCTCACGCCTGTCTCAGTTAGAACTCCATCATTCAGGATCTCATGCTGAGTTCACCTGAGTCTACATAAGAATATTCAATCCTTTATTGTGTTCATTCAGTAATCGATTTAGTAATCAATAATCATTATTATTTCACATATTTTGCTGTGTAATTTCTCATTTGTGTGTGATAGGTTTCTCTTTAAAATATCATCCAGGGCTTGTGGGATCTCAATCATGGATTTTTTCACTAACCCTATTACTAGCAAAGTTATTTTAGGTATTTTGATATTCATCCATTAATACATTTTCTCTACTTAATGTGCCTACTAATCTAGTATTTTTTAAATCAAGCACATGTGACTTTCCCAAATTTTTAATTCACCCATCATTCTAGTATTCTCACCATAGATAAAATATCCTTATAAGCGTAACATTCTATATTTATGTCCTCTCTCCAATTGTGATTACTTATATATGTTGCTACCTATAATGATGATATAAAATTCCTTTGTGCATTCTTCTAATGACTACATAAATATTTTATCATAAAATATTCATCCTCTATTTAAGATTATTTTTATACATTGATGAAATGCCTTAAGTTATCTTTGGGATAGTATTGTTTCCCTATAATTATGGAAACTTTCCTATAAAATTATCTACAATTGGATTAGGATATAATAAGGGAATAAAATTAAAATTTCATATAACCTTCTAGTATGAATGGCTACCTTACTTGGTCAAACATTTAAGAATATATTTTTGGTTCAAGTCATATGTTTTGTCTTACATTTTGTTGTAGTTGATGGTAGTGTTGATATAGAGTTTGATGATTGTGTTCCATATTGTGTGAATGCCAATTTGTAACATTTTATGCATTATTCTAATATCTAATTTTATTTTGAGCAATATTTTTATTTTAATATATAAAATTTCCATTCAAGGAAAGCTATGGTGGTTCCCTTTCAATTCCTCCATCAATTCTTATTACCTTTGATGGATACGATCTAGTAGGTCAATTTCTTGATCTAGTTCTCTTTCTCTACGTTCATTCACTGATAAAGTAGTGACATCAATGTCATGGGATTCAGTATCTAGTTCCTATTCTATTCATTGGAGGAAGTTAGAGAAATTTGGTGCAAATTTCTTCTTGAATTTCTTACATATGGAGTTGGACATAATTTTATACCTAGATATCTAGTGTGTAGTATATATGGTGTTATCTAATGTATTACATTAACATTTATTCCATTATTAGGCCTACCATTGTCAAATATAAGTGTTCTCCTTTATTTATAAGCCTATTTTTAGAAAATTCATTTGAAGTATATTGATATTGATCCCTTGATAAAAAAAAAATTAATATACCTACTATATTAGTATTTTGGGAATGAAGCACATGTGAATTACCCGAAGTTTTATCTATCCACTTTGTCTATTAACTATTGACCTTCAATAAATGTGCTCATGATATCATTGAATTCTATATCAATATACACTTTTTTATTTATTTATTAACGTATTGAGAAACCTTTTTTTCTTTTCCTATGTTTATGTTGTTTAGCTTCTAAAACATAAATAGTTTCAATATGGATGTTTTCAACACAAAAATAAAAATATCAACAAGTAGTTTCAACCTTCCAAACCTCATGAAAACCACAAAGGAAAGACTATAATGGGTCAACCACAATTACAAGTGGAAAATATAAACTATCTTCTTTTTCGGGAAGATGCATTTTATAAGATTCAAGCAAGAAGTTGTAAGTATTAAGGACTTTCATACAGTCTAAAGTGACAATTAATTTGCATTGTTCGTTTATTTTTTCAAAGTCAATGCAAGTTCTATATCTTATATAACCTAGTTCTATTAGACCTATTTTATTTGCATTAGGTGGGGGCCTTCATAACCCCTTTTTAAATTAATCAAAATTGATGTTATTTCCTTCTATAAGTGTTAATCTAATGTAATTATGTTGATCATGTGAGTTTATTCATTTCAATGTACATTTTGTGTGGATCATAAAATTATATGATAAACGAATGTATAAGGGATATGATGTTTTGATCAATATCTTAAATTAGTTTGAAAATAATATAAATAGATACATTAATTAGTTATTTTTTATCAACATATCTTCAAATATTGTTGATTCACTTATTATCATATAAATGCTAACAAATTCAATATTTTCAATGTGATATAGAATTTTTTTGTTTGAGTTACCTTTCAAAAATACTCAACTCCCGCTCATAGTTATAATATATTAGTATATTGACTAAAAAATTAAAGATTTCATATAACATATTAAAATCCCTCACAACCTAATCCAAATAGAGACCTTGTTGATGTTCTCAGCCTCTATTCTAGGCAAATAATATCTGATTTTTATTATTAATTTTTTAATGCCAATTTCAGTAGCTTTTCTCTATTCTCGTTAGTAATGTTTAGACACCATCTTGCAGGGATATTCCAGCCCTTACTTGATGTCCATGCCATTCTTGGTATGCACACCAAGTTGGGGATTTTATTTCCTTACAATAATAAACAAAAAAACAAATAAATAACTTAAACACGTCCAAAGACTGGCAAAGCATAATAACTTACTTTTTATTTGAAGATAACATAATCAAGTGTTTCTCTGTAGAGAGATCAACAAGATGCAAGAGAGAGAAACAGTTCTGTATGGGACTAAAATCATTCATAAATACAGCAAAATCCGGTTCCAGAGCCACATTTTCCGACTCCGCAGCATGCAAAGGTAAAACCAGGGGTGTCGAATTGGGCACAATCACCATCACTTTGGCACTGTTCATTATCGCAGATATCACCAGCGGTTACTGCTATACATAAAATGCACATTGCCAATGCTATCATTAACACTACGCACAAAACTTTCTTCGCCATTTTCTTATATGCTCTAAAGAAAAGTGTTGCAGTTAAGAGGAGAGGAGACATGGAATTTATAACGAATTCGAAGGCCTTCGCCGGCTGTTTAGACTGTTCTAACCCGTGTAAGACCAATTTGCATTCTTCAATTTCTACGCCATTCTTTGTTATATTGATCAGCCTTCTTTATTCCCCATTTTTCTGTTGTTTTATCTATTGATTTGATATTTTGCTTTTGAGATTTAATATTCTGGCTTGTTATATGGTTTTATGTGTTTATTATTGAAATTAATTTATGTTTTTAAAAAAAGAAAATGCAAGGTCTTTCATATCTTCCCCATTTTAGTTAGATAAGTATTTGTTTTTCTATTGTGTTAAATAATTTATATATTCTTCTTAAAATTTTAAATATTTCTCTTAAAATTTTAAATATTTTATGTGTATATATATTTTTAATGTCTTGAAAATTCTTTTGTTGTTAAAAATTAATCACCCTACATTATAAGCATTTCTAAGGTCCCTCTAAAGAAGGAAATTGACCTCTCTCTTCCAATAATCCCACATTTGTTTTCATAGTTACCTATTTCTTGTTGTAATAGAAATGCTTATATATAAATGAATACTTTAAGGTTGTTGGAAGCTACAAGAAACTATACAACTACATTATGAAAAGAAGTGCTATAATTACCAAGATAAGTACTAAAATGGACCACACATTCTTTGTGCTTTATTGCTTGATATTTTATAAACATTCAATATCTTTAATAGATTTATTTTAAGTGATAATTTCCATCTTATGTTACAAGTGAGATATTTTATTACATAGGAATTAGAAATGGGCTTATGTATTAGAGGTGGAATTAAATGATACTCAAAACCTTGCATCACCATTAATGATTATATCATCTTTTTTATATATAACATAATTGGTTAGGAAATATATCTCTTGATTAATTTTCTCATGAATGTGTTAGATGAAGAAGTCAAATAATGTATTTAGGAGAAAAATAATTACTAATAGTATACCATTTATCTTCTAGTTTATTGAACCCTCCTTGTATATTTTATTCACAAACATTATCAATTCTCTCAATTTCTATGCACTTGCATCCATACAAGAAACATACATATAATACAAGTACTAAGGATTCAAATTTTAAATCATTATTTGAGCTATAGATAATTTTTTTGTTCCAACTCCCACTAGTCTCACATTATGACCATGCATGAAATATCTTGATTAAGAGTATTCTAAGTTGTATCTTGACGAACTATCGTATTTCATCTTTATTGATGCTTCCAATTGCAAATCCCTTTTCAATCTAAGTCTTCGGTTAGAATTCAAATTAACTCTTCCATCCCCTTGAAAAAAGAAGGGAAAGTGAGAGATTATCAAGTTTTGAGAAAATCATTATCTAATATATTTTTATTTTTTTTCTTGGTGGAGTGGTTTAGATAATTATTATTGATAATTTACAATACCATAAATTCCTACTTTTAGGAAGGTCTTTTCATTCAAATGTTTTTCTTGAATTTTCCTCCTATTCCTTTCTCTATTTATTTCCCAAATTGTTGAGCACAAGTTGTCATTGATGTCAAAGGAATGATGTCTAAAGAGGTGTAATGCTAGATGAATAGTGAATGTAATAGTACTTGAATTATCATTATCAATGCATTTTGAGAACAACGAATTTGAATTCATATAATATGCTTGAAATTTCATTCTTACCTCTATTCATGTTGATAAAAGTGATCCAAAAGTCTGATCCAAAATTTTGTAGATATGTTACTTAGGCCAAATAGATTTCTCTAGCATTATAGTCATGTTTTGTATTCC